>JAILXH010274898.1:19713-33922 GCA_023558415.1 Piaractus mesopotamicus | reverse complement strand
AAAAAAAAAAAAAAGACATCATCTGGATGGCAGCATATGTTGCCAAAACATGTACTTTAGCCTGGAGGACACAGTGTCCTTGATCTCTAAAAAAGAATTTCAAATGTTGATTCTTTGGACCACAGGACACTTTTCCACTTCCCCTCAGTCCACTTTAAATAAGCTCTGGCCCAGAGAAGGTGGCAGCATTTTTGGATCCTGTTTATGTACAGTTCCTTCTTTGCATTTTAGAGTTTAACTTGCATTTGTGGATGCAACGACAAACTGTTTTCAGACAGTGGTTTTCAGAAGTGTTGCCCGTTCAGTGATTTCCTCTATAGAATCATGTCTGCTTTTAATGCAGTGCTGCCTGAGGGCCCAAAGATCATGGCCAGCAAATACTGTTTTTTGTCCTTGTACCCTATATACAGAGATTTCTCCAAATTATCTGTCTTTTAATGATATTATGTCCTGTAGATGATGAAAAGCAAAAGTTCTTTGCTATTTTACATTGAAAAACGTTATTTTTGAATTGTTGCACTATTTGCCTGTGCAGTCTTTTCCAGAATGGTGAACCCCTCCCCATCTTTATTTCTGAAAGACGTTTTATATCCAATCATTTTTCAAAAAAAATTACAATTTCTCAGTTTCAACATTTGTTGTCCTTGTACTATTTTCAATGAAATATAGGGTTTACATAATTTTGCATCATATCATTGAATTTTGTTTTTGTTTACATTTTGCACAGTGTCCCAACTTCTTTTAGAAATGGGCTTGTAAGTAGTTGCTTTATATTATAACTGATGACATTGAGCAAACACAATAGGGCACAGATATTCACAATGTGGATGGATGAGGATTGTTTTATGTACAAACAAAAGACATCAGTAGGAACACAGTTCAGCAATGAAGAATACAAACAACTCACGGAAGCAATACAAACATACATGACAGTAACATACAAAGCAGAATAAGATGTGAAATCAAATACCTACAATTAATTACATAAATAAGCACGTGTACATGTTATCATACACAGTAGTAAAGCATGTTCCAAAACTGACTATTGTCACTGCCACTGGTTCACATTTCAGAGTTTACACATACTGCTTGTAGTAGTGATGTTGAGAGTGATAGGGGCAAAGTCAGAGATATCTGAAGATGCGTAACCCAAAGGTTTTTAGTTCAACATACCTTCAGTCTCAGTAAGTACTGTCCTCAACACCTTCTCAGTCACCGACTGGTTGCCAGAAACAGCTTGAAGTGCTGCTTTGATGGACCAGATTTCCCTTTCCTTTTTCTCACCAAAATAATGAGCATTAGGAAGGTTAAAGTGAAAGTTTGCTGTTTAGCCAGTTGTCTTCAGAAGTAGCATTGAGGGACTCAAAAGTTAATTTCTTTACTTTCTCCTTTGAAGTTTGTTCATTGATCTGACCACAGCTCATAAGGGCACCCTCTCCTGGCAATGAATCTTCCAAGCTGTCCATTTCCATAGACCAAAAAGGAGCCTTTCATATTTGTAGGCAAGAAGGCAGTAGATTTGCCATTTGAGAAGTCAGGTTTTGCTCTCAATTGCTTGCATTGCACACAGGACCACAGGTGTTTGTACACAGTTTGCCAACCACGTAGGATCCAGCATTTCTGCAAATGCTCTTTTAGAACCAGTGTGAAACAAGGTCTCTTTGTAATAAAAGAGTGTGGTTAAGGGATGTTTGCAATCAAAACTACTTGATGGATGTTGTCAGGTTCACCACTGTGCAAGTTCTGCAGTTGGCCTCCAACTCTGATCAGTCTAGTATGATGATTATACTTGGGTGCTAAAGCAAAGAGTTGGAAGTACTTCGAGAGATTAAGCTAAGGCCTCATGTCATCTGCAGTGTTGCTTTTCAAATCTATGCAACGCAGTCCTCTGGGGCAGTGTGTTTCGAGATCTTTGTTAAATAATTGGCTACAATGTGCAATGTTTGCCTATTAATGCAGTGTTTTCTGCATCTGCAGAGTTGAGGCATAGAATTGTGGTTCCCTGTCAGTGTGACCTTCATTCTCTGTGTGGAAGCTGCTGGCTTCGATGAAGCTGAACATGCAGCGTCAGTGCAGGTAGGAGGATCTCTGAGGTGGGGCATGCTTTCAGGCCATAGGCACCATGGCTTTTCATGGGTGAAGCTGTCCGTGCTGGAGAAGCTGAATACGCAGCGACAGTGCTGGTGGATGGATCTTCGAGGCCACTCTGATATAAGGGCGCAGAATAAGGATGTGAAATTAAATACTGACATTAAGCTACATAAACACACTTGCATATTAATGCATCCAAGTAAAGAATGACAAACAGTTCTTAGTCCACATGGCAGTGTTTAGTGCATGGTATGAAAATGGCTGTCTGTGACTCTTTAGACTATTAGCCTTGCCCTTGCAAAGAAAGCTGTAAAAATTCATGGTCTTTAGGGACGTCACACATGCGCAACGTCCAAAATGTTTAATCTATTGTTTTTAATGGAGGAACGCACATGGCCACTGACGCAGCACTTCAACAGGTGCCAATGCTCCATGAATCCAAGCACTTTCTCAGTGCGCCATGCAGCATTTTACTAATACCACATTAAATTACCATAGTAAGCCACAGTAGATCACGTGGCTTTAAACTTACACAGAGAAAGGCAGTCTTTTAGATAGGCAGATGTGTTCATCTCTAGCTCATAAACAGCCATTCAGTGAAGATGTATTAAATGGATGCCAAGTGTGATAACCATTGCTGAACACTTCATTTCATTCAATTTATGAGTAGAGTGTAAATAATTAGCTCTGATGTTTTTGGGCTCTCCGTGCTGGCATTCAATAGCAGAACTTTGCTACATTACACTGTGTGGCACATCCGGTGTGCAGCGGCCTTTAGAGTTTATGTCTGCCTCTTGGAGAATTTCCAGAATACCGCCTGAATTGGGAGAGAGCAATATAGGACTATGTCAGCAGCAGATGATCAGAGTTGACATTGGTACAGACATCAGTTCAGCTGAACAAGGCAATACTGGAATATGACCCTTCTTCCATCAGGAGAACACACCATCTACTACTCCAGTTGTGAACAACAAAGGAGAAAAGGAGTGGCTTTAATTAAAAAAAAATATCAGTGAGTTCTTTGATATAATGCTATAAATGACAAACTGATCTCGGTCCAATTTAGTGCATAACCATTCAACAGTACAGCCATAAAGGTTTATTCCTCAACAACAGATGCAAGCAAAGAAGCATTTGAAATGTTTGTGATGAAACTTGGGTTGAAATTGAGAAGACCTGCAAACAGGATATACTGGTGGTGATGAGAGACTGAAATTCCATGATCGGAAACAAGAAGGAGGGGAAATACAGATGGACAGCATTCTTCAAACAACCAAAAATAATGTCTGCGCACCAGGACATTCCCAGATGGAGTTCACCAAAACCAAATATCTGTCTGGAACAGATCACAAACTTCTATTTTGTCATTTCCAAGTGAAGCTGAGTAAAAAAAAAACTATCAGACTTTCAAAATATGACCTGGAGAACATACCACCTGTCTTCTAAGAAAACCAAAGGAACCTTTTCATGGACAAGTCATCAATGATTAAACAAAACTCAAAGAAGGACCTCTACAAAAACAACCCTCAACAATATTTCCTGCGGCGGAGTCTACAAAAAATTGTCGACACTTTTGTTATTGTCAGCTATGTAAACAAACCTTACATATCTACCTACAGACCTGCCTTAAGATAACTGCCAAAATAAAGCCACAGAAATATAATAAACAATAATATTGCAATAGAAATACTTCAAGATTCTGAAGAAGATTTGGTTAAAGTACTGACCAGATTATGCCAATAAAGCTGGAAAACTTGGCCGATTAAAAGAGGTCAGTTTATATCCCACTACCAAAGAAAGGAGACCAGAAAGAGTGTGCAGTCAATTGTACCATTTCCCATCTGTCACACAGTGTGTAAGTTGTAAAAGTATCCTCTGGATCGTTTGAAGCAGACTAGAGCCTTACATAGAAAGAGAACTGACAGATATGCCAGCAGGATTTAGGAAAGGCAGAGGAAGAGACATCATTGCTGATATACCCAGGATAATTGAGAATATTCAATTGCATTCACTACAATAAAGCTTTTGACTCTGTTGGTCAGATAAAATTATGGATTGTCACCAGGAAAATGGGTATACCAGGGCATCTCATTCTAATAAGGAACCTCAACAAGCCACAGTCATTACAGAAAATTAACAAACTAACTGATTCCACATTGGCAAAAAAGTTAGACAAGGCTTCACACCATCAACATACATGTTCAGCCCAAATGCTGTACATACAATAAGCAAAGCAGGACTAGAAAAAGGATGATGGAGGATTTAAGATTTGTGTTAGAAACATCAATAACCTTCAATATCCGGATGAGGTGACACTCATAATGGAAAATCAGAAAGGCCCTTTAAAGCACAGAGTGAAAAAGTGGGACTGCAATTTAGTGTGAAGAAAACAGGTTACGACAGTAGGGAAGGTCGCTAACTGTGCTATTATTGCTGAAGGTGCAGAAGTGGTGAAAAGGGCTTTTCCCTATTTGGCTCCGTTATTAACAACAAATGATCCAGCAGTCAAGAAATACAGCACAGATTGGGACTCAGCCGAACAAGGATAAATGATCTTGAAAAGATCTTTGAATGTACTGATGTGTCTTTCCAAACAAAGATTAGAACTGTCCAGACTACATTCTTTTCTGTGGTTATTTATGGATGTGAAAGCTGTACAATAAACAAGTGGGGCTGGAAAAATTATGCCTTTTAACTTTGGTGCTGGCAGGGACTATTGACAGTAGTTTGGACTGAAAAGAAAACAAACAAATGGGTCCTTGACCAAATGAAGCCTCGCCTCTCACCAAAAGCCCAGATAACCAAACTGAAACTAAAATCTTTTTTTGGACATATTATGGACATTCAATTTCTACCTTTTCTTTGTAATGTAATCCTCCTGGTGGTTGCTTTTGATAATTTCCATCACTTTCATCTTGAGTAAAAAGCTGCTTCACAAAATATACCAAGTTGCTTTGGATGATATCTATGCTGTGGTTCTGATTCTGAGATATGTTTTCTGAACAAGACTGTTTGTCATTTGTAGAAGGTTCTGAACTTCCCATGCTAGCTTCTGTCTAGTGACATTAAAGACATGCACTAAAAAGTGCTGTTATTTTGCAGCTATAAAATTTATAGAAACTGAAATGGTCGGAAATAAAACATCATGTTCTGTAGTTTTATCTTTTGTATTTTTTTATTTGAATAATAAGTACAGTGTAGAGATCTGTGTAGTTATATCCCCGACTCCAGTTGTATTGAGTTAATTACAATGGACAAATCAGACAGCAGCAGCACTGAATAGTGATGAGTAAGCCTATTTATTAAACCATTTTTGCGTGCGTGATCTATGTCCGGAAGTTGAATAACTAACATTAGGTAAAGTTATGGATCAGGTGTGGAAAAAGGCTTAAAGCATTTTCACAAGGTCACAGACATAACAGGTAGATAACAGGAACATGGCAAAACATCAGTAAGCAGTGAAAATAGACTGCAGGCACAACAGCAGATCACAGTAAAAATAAAGCATGATAAGAGCTAAGTTGATTGTGATCCAGAAATTAATGTTTTGACTTTAGATGGGCTGGTCTCAAAACACTCATGTGGAGAGGGAGGGAATTAAAAAGCAAATCTTTCAGTCCCAGATGTAGCAAAGCATTGTGGGCAGGATGGAGCTGAGCTCAGTATCAAGAGGGTTTAAACTATCCATCAGTGTGTAGTTATGAGTCAGACTGGACACGAGGAGAGGTCCAAGACTGTAAAGAGATCTGCTGGTGAGTAGTAAAGGTTTTTTAATCAACCTGTGCTGATTATACTTTTTATAACAAAAATGTAGTTGATTATTGCACATATTGATATTGTAAAATATCTACCACTTTTATGTAGAGATATTTGTCAAAACGTACACTTCTGTACAGGCATTATTGTGGTCATTTTACTGTGGTTATGTTGCTAAATCTTGTTTTGCAAGGGTAAAAGATTTTTTTATATTGCAATTTTATTGCCTATTGCCTCGTCCACCATTTCTCCAGATTCCACAATGCTTTCTTGTAATCTCTTGACCATTTGACCATCTTGACCTTTGTACTGGGTTGTTTGAAGTTCTAGTTGCATGGCACTGACATAGTGGCATTGTTAGTCTGCACCTGCCAGTGAGTTTCAGTGTGCAAAATTTACTGAGCTGCCAGAACACACAGTGCTGATTTTAACTGACACAGTAATGTCAGGAATTAAATTTCAATTATAAGAGAACCCTGCAGACCATGTGAGAAACCATTTCAGTCCCTTTCTGGTCTGACTTAGTCCTCATATACAGGATTACTACAGGATTACGTAGCTGAAATATGTATATGATCTATATATCATGAAAGTCCACCAATGTTTCAAAAGTCACGCACAGTTGAGTCATTTGGAGTGATTTGATGTGTGATGGTAAATTGTAGAGAAATTTACTGATTCAGATTTCTTTACAGTGGTGGTGATAGGAACTAGGGGTTGTAATGTCTACCATGCAAATATAACCATTTAATTTATCCAAAAAGACTTGCCAATCTTCACAGGTATTTTGAGTACACAAAGTATAACACACTGCATATACTTTTCTGCCATTAATTTAAAAAATTTAAAGAATGTTTTAAGTCAAACCTTAACTTAAAAACAATATAAAACAATGTCACATGCATCACGCAATGTACTCACTTTTTCATATAATAGCCAATTATGTTTCCGTGAACTAAGCTTTAGAAGCATTAAACATTTCAGGTTAGGTTCATACTGTGAAAATCTATGACTTGGCAGTTTTCTCTAGAAAACCCTCACATCACTGCTCTGAATTACTTTGTTTACATCTTAATGATGTAATTATGCAATGGAATTGCTGAATCAGTAGAATTTCCTATTTTATATTGCAGACATTTGCCTGTGTGTGACTGGCATCCCTGATAATGCAGTTGACTGCATTTTCAGTGAAAGGAAGGAAGTTAGAACAGCATTGAGTTACCAACATTATATATATTTTGGCATCTGCATATGGGCTTCATTGAAATTTATTGGTGACTGTTTTAATAAAAAATTATGGAATTATACTTAAGACTTTATATTCTGATAATGTTATTGGCTGCTGAGCACTGCATTCACTTAAAGGATGCAAAGTGATGTTTCAGCACATTCATTTGGACGTTGCTGCAGCCAGAGGTGCACACCAATTCCAGTGCAAATGACTTAAGTATTTGGTTTTGGTCACAAAAACTGACTTAATGACTGAGTGAATCAAGGGCTGAAACTGTTGTGGACAAAGCAGAGTGAAGAACATTTTCCAATTAAATAGTATTAGGTTTGATGGTGATGCTTTATATTTTGTACTTACTATAGTGGTAAGCACATAAGCAGCAGCAAGCTGATAAAAATACGTTTCTGGCAAGAATTTGTTATATTACTTGTAACTTATTTATTAATTAGTAGATGTTAATTTGTGTGTGCGATCTTCAGTAATACTCTAGGAATTCTTCTGTGGACACAGGAAGTACAGTTCTGCAGTGCCACAATAGTAATGTTAACCTTTAATACAAATGTTGATATCCTTTTGTGTTACAGCTACATATAATGCAGGATCTATTTATTTCCGTGCTGCTGAAAAGAGCAAAAGGCAAGGCTAAAAATATCTCCTTGTGTGTTTCCTGATAGAAAAAAAGAATGGCATTCTGGCACGTAAAGTGCTGTTTATATCAGGAGATAAGGCTTTTTTCTCAGTGTATTAAAATCCCCACATCTGCTATTTTTATCAAAAATTAGACGGGATCTTCCTAAAACAATCAGTGCAAGTAGAGGTTGGAGAGGCATAGCAGGGCCGTGGTAAGGCTATTTGTGTAAGAGACCTGCCAAATATCTGGTCAGGCTAAGAGGTTTCCTCTTTTGGTTGTTAGACCCTTATCTTCTTGTGGAGCGTGAACTTTACCTCATAGGCCATCCTCATGACACTATGAATGCATTAACATATCTCATAGTGAGACAAGGGCATGCACTGGGAAGGAAATACTCTTAGGTGAGAGAAAGGCATAAATAGCTATAAGATCATGAGTGTGATAAGACACTAATAACTGAACAAGGAGTGAGTGAAGACGGGTTAAAATGTACACTATTTATACCAGTCATTACTAATCACATGTGCACATTTGATTTGGACATTTTAACCATTGGTAAAAGTTCTTTAGGTTACATTATAAAAAGTTTAACAAAATAATGTTCGTTTCTGATATTAAAAAAAAAAAAAACACTTTTAGGTCTGTGGCTGTTTTTCTGATGTCGCTGAACTTGGGTTCATTGATGGGATCATAAATTTAGAATTGTACAAAGGCATTTTGGAAACAAATCTGCAGAAATTCCTCAAACAAAACACACCAACCACCTTTGGCCAAAAAGAAAATTGTGTTTAAAATAAATAACACTTGGTTTGACATTTTGTTTCCTAACAAAGTGAATATAAACCATTTTTAAGTATGGCACAAATGTCCAAATTCTGCTCATGGAAATATTTCGTTTTATCCATCTGAATTTACACGCCAAAATTGTAAGGCAAATTATTCAGTAATTTCATTTTCGAAAGAAAATGTGTTTTATGATCACAAACATATTGCTATATGCTTACAATTTACTGCTGAAAGCCAAAAGCCTTAGATGCTGTGTTTTTTTTTATAAAAATTATTTTTACAGAGCAGATCACTGAAGGGACACCATCTGAGATCCAGTTTACAGCTCAGATTTGTGGAAAAATGGGTCGACTTTCAGTAGAAAAAAAAAAATTGTGAGTTCAGCTTCTTTTATTATAAAGTTTAAAAATTACATTACCCATCTATTTGACTGGAAAGAACACAGTTACAGCTCTCATATGACACCCACTTTTGAATGAAGCTTATGAAATATGAAAGTTATGAAGTAAAGAATATGCCACCAGTGGTTCCAAGGAGTTAAAAAGGTTAAGGCCACTTTGTACTTTACTGTGCAAAGACCACCTTTTATTTATTTAATTTTCATTCAAAACCATTAAGTACAAAGTATTCATTTTGCTGTATTTCTGGAGTTTAGATGTCACCATCACATAACCAGTACTTAAAGGTTTCATCTTTGAGAGACAGGAGAAAATCAAGCTCCGCTCTTGTTTTGGATCTAAAAAAAATCCATCCTTCCACTGTGAGAACTTCATGTGGGCCTCAATGGATGTGTAGCTATCAAGAAGCCATTCCTGAAAAAAGCAACGAAACAGCCAGGACAAAATCTGCAAATCAAACAAAGAAACTACTGGTGTTCTCAGAACAATGGACCAGTTGAGACCTCAACAGCACTGAATGTGTTTACTTAGATCACTTGGATTGTGAAAAGCAGACAATGCAACCAACGTCTAACCTTGAAGGTGTCACCAACAAAAAACATTATGACCTTTGTTCCCTTAGATACTAAAATAAGAGTTTTGGTCTCCTACTGGCCTTGTCAATTTGCTCAGTGACTGCTGTAATGGAAAGCATTCTACCACAGTTGTAGAGCCCCGAGGGCAGCGTCAACTGTCCATTTCTTTGAAATTCCAAATGCATAAACTGAAGAGAAAAAAGTGCTTATTCTGCCTTTTTTAAAATCTTGTTCATAATATTGCCAAAAAATCATGTGTATGGTAAGAATAATCAATGAGTAGTTTGATTTCTAGTTGGTAGTAATGTAGCACACATAACTTACAAAGAATTAGTTTTTTGGTTTTCTTCACTTTTAAATTCTGAAGGTGCCAGTATTATCTTGAAAAGGTCAAGTATGTCCATGGCTTTGCAGGATACACTCCCATGACACATATCTCCCATGACGTAGTATTTAATGCTGTATTTTGTAACAATGTCCAAATGGACCAAGTGGGAATACAGGTAACCAGCCTGGCTTGCAAGCAACAAAACTGTCCCAGATAAATACGGCAATTACCCTTTCTGGACGCCTCTGGCTCAGAAACAATAACTTCCGTCAAGTCACCGTAGTGGCTCCTACTCCCCCAACCCCCATTCTTTCATATGGATTTCCTGTCTTGTGTCGCGCCAGTGGACCTGCAACGGGGAGCCCTATCTGGCTGTCTTCCCATTCAAGAGTCAAGACGGGAAGAATAGCCATACACTGTTTACTATTCAAAAGTCCTTCTCATTCTCTCTTTTGCACTCTGTCCTGGCTGCCTTTGTTTATTATCAGAAAGGGGAGGGGGTGTCCTTGGGTCTCAGGCCCACACATACCCCCCTTTTTTAATCATAGCAATTGCAGTGACAGCGTCCGAGTGGAGTCACCATGCCGGGACGCCCCCGCCCGTATCCCCTGCCCCCTCCCCAGCCAACGACACATGTTTCACAGCACGTACCTTGTGGCGGGCTCTACTCTCAGTTTGGCTAAGGCATAAGCAAACTGGAGTTTGATCAAAAGTACAAGCTGCAATAGGATACTCATGGAACTATGCTAAGTTTGCAAATGACTACAGACAAGTTCTTTTTTTCCCCAAAGTATAAAATAAAAAAAAGAAAAAAAATGAATGGTTTCCCAAAATCATTGTAGCATTAAGATCATTGGGGCTGATAAAGCATTTAACCAATTATCTCACTCACCTTATGGTGTTCTTAGTGCTGCTATGCTTCTAGGATAGTCACCCCAGATTTTTATAATAGCACACCACCAGTAATTAAGTTGCATCCCAAGTATATATTTTAACATTTTTCGTGCTTGTATGCAGTACTATTATTAGATTAGTACCTTAGCTATTCAGATTAGTGATGGCCAACTAATGATAGTTTGATTAACCTACCTCATTGTGCCATTTAGTGACCCCTTTTCTTTCAAGGCCGTCCGCTTCTGTATTGGCAAGTTACTATGGCATCAGAGAGAGAGAGGCTGACACCTGATATCAGAAGCAGCGCACAGTGCGCTGTAAGTGTGATGTTAGGTTCTTGTCAGGACTTCACGGTTATTTGCAGCAGAGAATTCCTTTGCTTTGCTCTCCTCTGACAAAGCAGTTCCTAGGCTTGGATTTCTACTGTCCTGCACATTTAGTGTTTTCCCTGCTTTCACTTCAACTCAGGAGGGGTTTGTTAATTAAATGATTTGTTGGATCACGTATATTAGAGCAGAGCAAATGCCAAAATATACAGGGACTCCAGAACCAGGATTGGGAACCACTGCTGTAAAGGAATTTCCAGGATGTTATATAGAGATTTATGCACAGAGAGGTTCCACTGGGGCTTCAGGTTAGTTTAAGAACAGTCGCTTGGCTCACCTCATCTAATTCCATACAGGACACATGGAAGTAATGCTGCGGCATTCCTGTCTCTCTGAGTTCACTGTAAATGTAGTACTGTGTAATGTTTGCAGAAGTTACTGCAGTTATATGTTACTTGCATTATACATGGATAATTGATAGTTGGCCATTATTAACCACGTTTTAATACATTTATGTTTATCAGGTATTATTTAGATTATCTGAATGCAGCATGTGACATATATATACGTATATAGTTCAGATACAACCTGCAAAAGGGAAAACAATCTCAAGAATGCTCCCAACCATGAACTTTCCACATTGTGTCTAGTCCTCTCTTTGACCTTGTATTGTTTCCTTAGAGTGTTGCTCCCTGGATCTGACTGGCTGCGGAAAGCAGGCGTCACACCACCTACCCAAATACTCTTTCCAACCTTGTTCAACTTGATTGCCAAAAGATGTGTTGGTTTTCCAGGCCTCAGCATTTTCATATCCAAACGCATCCACATGCCCCTTCTAATTAGTGGATTCATCTATTTTAAAATGCATCAATTACTGTCACAGGTGTTAAATCGCATGCATCTGTCCAGTTAGCCTAAGCCTAAGGTCACCATGCCCAATGCCATGCATCACCTAGAGAAGTGTAAAGCTTCCCACAGTTGTACTGGTGAGTCAGGCCTAATAACTGAACATCAGTGTCTGACCTCACTAATGTTATTGGAAACTGAATCCCATCAGTAACAGTCTGACATCTAGAAAGCAAAAGGGAAGCAAATACCCTCTCCTGGACATGGATTAAGCCTAGTCTTGGAATAAAAAGTGATGCCCTTGGTGATTCACCATTAAAATTCTTTTTAGCATTGGTTTAGACTTAGTCTGCTTTTTGACTGTTAAAGATGGTTAACAATGCTCCTTGTATAGTTTAGTGTTTCTCTACTCTGACCAGGTGTGAGGAGCAGAAAGATACTACAGTGTGCTAGGCAGTGGTACTCCAGGACTACGATTGTGAACTACTACTGCCTACATATTCGGTTAGGGCACTTACTAAACTTAGATGCCATCAGTATGAAACCTGAAAATTGTTTACTCCTTAAATCTACGTTTTCCATTCAAGCCATGATCCTGTGACTATTATATAATAGGATTTCCCCAAAACTGCAGGGAGCCCCTTCCACTCCCCCTGAGCAGAGCTTCTGACTTACAGCCCAGACAGTCTCAATCAGTTGAGGCATGTGAGAGGAGCACCACCTGCATCCAGAGAGGGTGGCGGGGCCAACTTGTCTCATCCGACTTGTGAGGGTCCACCATGAATACGCTCATGCGCTAAAGAGATCTCTGACTATTATCATGATTTGTTTGTACTGTCATCCTTCATCTGGACGTCTGCCAAGAAGAAAATACAATTAGAGGACCATTCAAAGAAACTGTTCAGTGAGGAAGTCACAGGAAACTTTTTAAAATAATATGTCTGGACTTCTGTGTGAAAATAGATGTTATGTGGCAGCAATGAAAGAAAGACAGCTTTTCAAAACAGGAAGTAGTTCAGATAGTCATTCAAAGACAATGCAATTTAATTTGCATAGTCAAAGATAAAAGGGGGGAAAAAAATCAAACGCATCATAAGGCACCTACCGGATAAGTGCTAACCCATGACAGTTCGAGAAAGGCACTCCAGCCACAATTAATGGGCAACCGACAGGGCAATGGACAAAGCGACGAAGATCCTGTAAGGGACTATGCGGATTCTGAGATGGAGATACCCAGTGAGTAAAGCCACCACGGCGGTGCTTTTTTTAACCAGAGCTTTCACCATTTCCCCTCAGGACGACGGCTCTGCTCGTGCGTTCCCACGCGGAGGAGTGGGAGTTCGCCCCCTTATCTGCTCTATCGCGCTATCGCTGTCTTGGAGTGAAGGTCGATGCGTTGGTAGAGGCTTTTGGCAGCAGGCTGATGGAGAGCCAGACAGGTTGCAGCAGCAGTGTGAGAGAGAAGCAGAGGGAAAGCTGAGAGAGGCAGAGAGACAGCGCCAGGTTGGCTTCCAGCCGATGCATGTCGTTTGTCCGAACGGTCAGTTTGGCTTTTAAACGTGTCGTTCATTCATCATCGCGTGTTTGAAAAAATGCCGCGGCGCTTCGCGAATGTTTCACACTTCAGGTAAGAGTTTGTCCTCTCGCTCAAATCTGGCCATGTCACACACGGCGATTTGAAGTCCGCTTCAGCGTGTAGTTCATCCACCGAGCTCGCTAGTCACTTGTTTAGATCCATTCTTCGTTCTTCTTGCAGAACTTTTGTCTTATATCTTTAAAGTCTCGTTTAGGCGCCCTAAAAATGCCCACCAGTTTTCTTTCATCTTTGATAAATCTCTGAACTCGTGCACTGCTTCATTTAGCTTTAGGCAGCCTGTAGCTTAATCCGGTTGTTTGATTTGTGATAGATAATGATACTTGCCACGCAGGGGAGAGGTGTGATTAAGGGGTGCCTACGTGAGATTCGTGAATTTCTGCTCTCTTTCAGGAGGGGGAATGGCGGGGGGTCTCTGAACCTTGTCAACGATAACCTTATCCGTCTTAATCTATATGATGATTTATAGCAGTTCCGCAAGATGATGTGTAGAGGCATGATACGCTGACAAACTCAGCGCGTCCTTTTCGATTTCTTTTAAAGCTGTAAGCTGAATGAATGAAGTGGTTGCAGTCATCCACAGATGACTGCTCTCAAGATAAGGCTCCTTGAACTGTTGTCATTTGGGCTAACCTTGTTAATGTTAGAGTCAGTCCTCCTTTATTCGTTCACTCATATCAGATGGATTTATGGCACATCAAACACTTTTCTTTTAGAAACAAACAAAGTTATCACACTTCCTTAAGGCTGGCA
>JAILXH010274889.1:4083-25178 GCA_023558415.1 Piaractus mesopotamicus | reverse complement strand
AATCTCTAAGGAATGGTGAGTGAGAAAAATGTATAATGTTAAATAATGTATTCATTTGGGTAATTAATTAATGTAAATATAAATAAAGAGAGATAAACTTAATTTTTCACAAAAATTAATACTCATTTTCTCACATTCTGATACCTAGCAGTGTCCTCTTGAGCTAACTAGGTGAGCCGTACTGGTCATGGAGCTAACTGGAACTAATTGTTTAAACATCTGAAGTTAGTTCACTGTATTAATGTGAAGACAGCGAGTTGGAGCAGCAACATTCTGTAAACAGGTGTGCTGCAATAGGAAGCCTGTTTCAGTGACTGACACAGAGGCACTCTGTGGTTAGAAACAAGAATAGACTGACATAACAGCCTTCATAACCCGCAGAACGTAAAAGCCAACCATGACATTTCAACTTCATTCCCTTTTGTAGTGATTTAACATGACCCTCTATCAACTATCTCACAGCAGCAGTAACTCGTAGCTGGCAGTAATCAGTGGTATTTCCAGCAGACAACACCTGATCAGCTAATGAAAGGCTTACTAATCAGTTGATTAGCTGGATCAGGTGTTAAGGTAAGATCTCCAGAAGCAGGGCTAAGAAAAACTGATTTAAACAGCTGCAGAGCTCACCTAGTTTGCCCTTTAGCAGATACTGTCAGGCTAGTTAGAGCCAGCAGCTGCAAACCTTAACAGCTTCGTTCAGCATCTAAGTTTACCCAAAATACTTCAGTTTCCAAAATATAAATTTTACACAGCTCGACACAGAACCGAGAGCATGTGTTACATTAATAAATATGACAAACTTTGCTCAGCCTCTCTGGCAGTACTATTCTCAGTACAAAGTGCTCTGCCATGTTCGAGGCAGATCACGGCTCACAGAGTGGAAGACTTCAAATCAGTTGACCAATAGAATGCAGGTGAACGCCGTCTTCTAAGATCCATCCCCTGTTAAAAAGTGCTAAAAGTCAGAAGCAAAAGAAAAATTTTAGCGAGAAGCAAAAAATATATCAGCAAAATCAGCAAAAAATTTAAGCTGGCAAAATGACTAATAAATTTATATCAAAATGAGAGGACATGAGTATTAATGTTTTTTAAACATTAAGTTGGATTTAACTCTCATTATTTGTACTTGCAAAATATTTTGGACATTTTGCTTGTGGATTTTATTATTTAATGTGAAACTTTTGGCGCAAAATTAACTCCAAATACTAGGACTTGCATGGTTGCTAGAGGTCACGTTGAAATACAATTTTGGAAATTCTTGTTTTTCTACTTTTTTCCTTTTCCTTTCCTCTTTCTTATACAGGTGGATTATCTTATATTTAATGTACTAAGAAATTTATGAATGAAAAATGAATGATTTGTACTTAGTGTCCATTTGACTAGAAATTAAATAAATGAGGGGTGATCTCTGACTTTGATTTAACAGCAGTACCTAAATAATTCATATTAGTTACTGGAGAAAACAGAAATCAACGACTGAATAATAAGCCAGGAGTTTAAGGGGTTTAAAAGTGAACACCTGCATACAGTACTAGTCTCAGGAAAATGAAACAGCTGATGCAGTGTTAGAGAAAGACTAAAACATTAATGAAAAAAAAAAAGTCAGCACCAGTGCAGGACTGCAGTCACATGAGCATGGTGGCCAAAAAAGCAGGCCATGTCAGCTTCCATCAGCTGTAGAAGCCTTTTTCACAGCAGCTATTTTCAAAGCTCCCAGGAGCAGGGCAGGGCGGCCATTAAAACCCTGTTAAAACACTTCTGATGTTGTCAGCGGCCGCGAGGTGGAGTGGCCCCGTCCGATCGGAGAGATGCTATCTGCCTACAGCAGTTCACTGCTGCTGTCAATACTATGAGCAGGAAGGTGCAAGATGAGCAACAACCTAATTTGGCCATCAAAGTTTCATGTGTTTTCCCCAGGCAAGAGCAGCGGAGAGCTGGAAAAGGAGGTGGTGGTGGGGTGGCTCAGAGAGCCCTGTGCTCACTCCACTGAATGACCTTCATTCCCGAACCTTTTAAAATCCTTTAAAATGCACAGCTTACACTCCGATGTATTAAAAGGAAGATGGGGTGGGGGAAAACCATGCTGGTCGCACTTTTAAAGTTCCAACCTCAGGCTGAATTACATTTGCAGCATTGACACGTATAATAGTGACCCTTTCAGCAAGCCCGCTCTGACCTCAAGAAGAGAAGAGCTTTTATTTATTCAATATATCTGCTGCCTTCACCGCATAGCAACATCAGAACTTCGGGAAACATTTAGAGAAACTTCAGTAGCTCATCCTACCACACACTCGCCCAGCTATCACCCATATGCCAGTGATCAGATGCATATAAAGTGCTGAACACTACATCTGTAAAGATCAATATGTGGCCAAAGCTACCTGAGAGCACTCAGAGAAAACTAAATGGAATAAAAGAGAGAGTGAGAGAGAGACAAAAAGACTCCATAGTCTCTGAAGGATCTTGATGGTGGATTTATAGGTAGATGACTTCAATGAGAAGCTGACTTTTGCAAAGTGAATTACAGAAATGGTTAAACAGTTTTTTTTGTATTTTATTATTTTCCCAGAGGACTGCTTACAATGTGCTTGTGTGGTTTTACGCTCAAAAACAGTCGTAATTCATTTGTACATGACCATTTTTCCAAACTCATTATCCCTTAAACAGCCTCTTTTTGTTATTGTGCTTTTAAGACTGATGTGTAAATGATCTCCATCTTGATAGTCTACTCTGCTTTGTGCCTCATTCCAAAAGCAGTCCAGCCTGAAACACTCCTTAACTTCAACAGTAGGCAGAAAAGGTAGTGTTTAGTGTAAATGTGCTGTTTATTTTTTTTTTGTTTGTTTGTTTTTGTTTTTTTTGTTGGAGACATCATAAAAAAATGAATTCAGAACAGGCTGTTTTTGCAGATCATATGGGTCAGTTAAAAAGAATTTTAGTTAGAATATGCACTGTGACGGAGCTGGGACCATCACATGCACATCTGTTAGAAGTACACACAGTATAACTAATGGCTCACTCTTTTCAGTACAGGTGGGAAACCTTATAACTGTCTGACAGAGATGAGCTACTGTATGTTGAGAATGGTGGAGAGAGAGCAGATGGAAGGAGCTGAATCAATGACAGACTCTTTTCTTGACAGACTGTCAATAATGTGTAAAAGCATATAGTGCTGAGAAATAAAATTAGAAGACACTGCAGTGAGAGATGATTATTACAATGCAAAGATACTGTATAAAATTTTAGCTATTAGGTAACAGCTAGCAATGCCAGAAGAGTGTATCGTACCAATTATGCACCGATAGGAGCAGGGGATGAAAACTTAACCCCATCATCAACTCGTGTGTGCTCCACACTCCTCTGTTCAAACACAAATAACAGAGACATTTCACATGCTTAGTCAGCATGGAGGTGATTTTACAGCACAAGCACAACTATCCAGGGTTATGAGATTGAGCCAAATCCTATAAAAGCCGAGAAACAAAGCATTGTATTGACCAGAACACTGGGTGTCTGAGTGTCAACCTCACAGTCTTGGAGACAGTTGGGAATACGTTCAGATGATTCATAAACACCAGGAATACAAAATAGAGCATGGTGAAGCCAGAGGAACCCAGCAGACCTTTGAAAGCAAGCTTACAATGCCACGCAGTTGACTTTTTTGGCAAATGTTGACCAAAGAAAACAAACAAACTCGAAAGGACTCTGGAGATGGTTACAGAGAGACGCCTGTGGTGACAGCCTGTCGTGGGTGACATTAAGGTCTCTGGGATGTGTGGGTATCTGAATGTGTGCATTGGCTTGTGTTCTCATACTAAACAGAGCTTAAGAAAATAGCTCAGCGACAAATCCAATTTGCACAATTTTCCCCTTACCACGAATGCAGCCGATCGGCCAAGACATGCTTGGTGTCTGAGGTTTGCTTATTTTGTTTTGCACTAGAGTTACAAGGCTAATGTAAATGTAACTAACAATTAATGGAAGTTTACATCTACCAGTTTTCACTGTGCAAATGAATGTCTCAAACTGAGTTAAGTTGTTAAGTAATCTCAAAAAGACTTGTTTTGCAGTTTCTTACATTGTATGGCACGCCGTCATCTAAGAACATTGGAAAAATGCAAGTGGCACAGCTAAAAACAGTAGTGGAAGCAAGCTTGAAGCTTACATTTTCCTCATACATTTGTACGAATGATTTTTATCTTCAGTGCACAACTAAATAAGCAAACTTCAAACACCAAACTGGCTGACTGACTAAACATGGAGGAAGAGGAAAATTGTTGCATTAAGAAAAGAGTGTTTAGAGGAATTTGTGATGGTTAAAGAGGTTTTAAACACAGAAGAATGTGATGGCTAAGAGAGCACATTCACCCCAGCACTTTATTGTTAACCTGTGACATGGCCAAGAGTGCCCGACCTGCGTGAAAGAAAGCTCATGAATAAATAATAGAAAGAGGAATCAAATCTGTGGCTGAAGATTCTGCTCGACTGAGTTCTGACACATTAGAGAAAACTGTCAATGTGAGTGAGGGGGAGAGTAGGACAGGCCTTGGTAGGTGCAGACTGACCACATTATAAAATAAAACACAGTCCAAAAGCTACTAATTAGACCTCCATAAGCCACCAAAATAAAAGGTTTGGCTCTTAAACAATGCAACCTATCCTCCACAGTCCTTATATGGACATTAATGTATACGTTATTCCTAGGACCTTCACATTATGTAGAAGATTTTTACACTTAAAACATGCTCACTTTCACACAACTCATTTATAAAAATGATTCTCTAAAGAACGATTAATTGAAAGTTTCTTTAGTGAACCAAAACGGGTTCTTCTATGGCATCACGTAAAGAACATTTTCTGAGACTTTTATTTTTGAAAGTGTACAGCATTTTGGCTCCATGTGACCAATCAGAATGTTCACATAAAAGAAAATTATGGCTGATTTTAGTACACAAACTCATAAAAACCTCATAAGTGGAGCTCAGGGAAAGAACTAAGACACAAGAAAAATGACAGGGGCCTTTTAAACAGAGATCTTGGCTTTTGAGCTCATTTTCAAAAGAGAAAACTCTTAACCTCATTTGTCAAGCGTAAAGCAAAAAATATGCTTATTTTGCCAGGCAAAATAGAAAGAAAAAGGTGGCAAAACTCTCACCTCAGGGACGAATGCCTGTATATGGGTATTGAGGACAGTGTGACCCGGCCAGCGTGTTCTATCATAAGCACGGCTCCAGGAGGAGGCCGGTGTGATAAAAGCAGATTTAAGGAGGCTCCAACTCACTGAGCTCTTTCATGGCCTTTAGAAGTCCCCTCGTGGGGGGGAGAAGAAACCGTCAAGGAAGGGGGCTGGTGTGTGTGTGCACAAATACATATGTATGTGCGTGGACGTATGTGGCTGTGGTTGGCCAGTGAATGTGTGTGAGTGTGTGTCTGCGCAAGTGCGTGTGTGTGTCCGTGTGTGTGTACGTGCGCCCTCCTACTCGCCCCTGGTCCATGTTCCCCTGCTGCGCTGGAGTTTATTCACAGGAAATGTGCGGGGAGCATCATGCCTGGCTGCTTGATGCAGAGTGACGTGGCGTCTCTAGTGAGAGGAGAAGTTAGCATGTCAGGCAGGTCAGCACAGGGCAAGCAGACAGTCAATAAAATATTCAGTACACCGTTCCACTATCATAGATCTAATACCTCCGAAAATGTCAGTCAGGAAAAAAAAAAAAGAAAAAAAGAGCCCACACGTTTTCTGAGTAGGTTCATTGGTGTTAGAGGAAGAAAGATTTGTTCAATTATGATCTAATTGACTCGCTCGGCCCACGTGCTCCCTTCATAGGAAACGGCATAGATTTTCTCCTGGAGGTAACACAAGGCTGGGGTCCGGCTGGCAAAAGTTCAAAAGTGCGCTGTAACCCAGTGAAGAGACCTGCTAGAATACAGCACACAATGCAGGAAGGAGAAAAGGAAGCCCCCCTCCAACCACTGCGCTACGCATTTCAGGCTCACTTCTATTTCTATTTTTCTGCCTATTTCTAACACCACCCCCCCCCTTTTTTGTCTGTATCCTTCCTGCCCCAGGCGCACACTAAATATATGGTTGACCTCAGCAAGCACCACATCTTTTCATTGTGTTACTATCTGAGTGCCCTAAGACCCCGTGCTTCCCATATCCACAACACAAGGTCAAAATTCTGCTTTCAGTTCAGCACTGTCTTAAAGCTATAAAAAAAAAAAAAAAACAGCTGTAAAAAAGGAAAATTCAATAAATTATATTTATTATTTCAATTTAAGACATGGAAGTACATTTTGAACACATTTAAAACCTAAAGTAATGTGCAAAAGTCAGAGACCACTCTTCATTTATTTTACTTCCAGTGAAAATGTTCATTAGATACAAGTTATTTTCAGGATTAGATATATTATTTTTATTACATAAGATAATTCATTGGCATAAGGAAGGGGGAAGTCAAGAGAAAACAAGTTAAAAAAAACAAGAGTTATTCAAACTGGAGCTCAAAAATATGATCAAAAAGATACTTAGAAAAATGTGGACCTGGCAGACCACCAAAAGCATCACCATCAGATAAACAGTACTTAAAACTTTCATCATTGATAGAGAGGAGAAAATCAAGCTCCACACTTTTTTCACATCTAAAAAAAAAAAAAAAAACAACCACAGGTGTTTCTGTCCATCCTTCCACTGTGAGAAGACAACTCAACACTAAGAGTCTGAAAGGTTGTGTGGCTGTCAAAAAGCTCTTACTGAGAAAAGGAAACACAAAAAAGTATAAAATCTGCAAATCAAACAAAGAAATTACTGATGTTCTCAGAACAATAGATTAGAACAAGTGTGTTTTGGATTACGAGAAGCAGAAAATGCAACCAACTTCTAAGTCTGAACTTAGGATGTTCAGACTTGTGGAAAAACATCTCCGCATATTTCTTTGAAAAACTAAAAGCAAGTCTCATGGAAAAAAAAGGTAGCTGTAATAAAGGCAAGAGTGGATATTCTGTTGAACATGTTTCTTGCTTTACTAACTTGTACTTCATGGGAATTTTGAATAAAAGTTAGACAAATGAAGAATGAAGAGCAGTCTCTGATCGTTGCACAGTACTGTCTAGTATAACCTTTTTTGTTGTATTGCAAATGTGTTATCTGTTTATCTCTCTTTTTTTTGCAAACCTAACCTGTAATTACAAAATGGCTTTGCCTAAAAGTCCTATATACACTAAATCTTCTGCATTTGTATTGTCCCTGCTAAAAATAGACAAACAAAAAAATAAGGCTTCATAGAAATGTCATTATTAAAATGTATATATTCTTGACATTATTTATATAGAAATACATCTTATTTAGTACTAATAACTTTAAAATAGTTTGCCAGTTGATGCTCTTGTTTTGTAGAACACATTTCTTCTAAATGTTTCCTAGGTTTAGCATTAGTAGTGGGATGTCCTGCTGTTGGAAGTCAAGCTGAGACAGTGTGGCAGCACTTTGTTAAGATTATATAACCGAGGCACAGTACGATGTAGCACAGACTGTTGGATAGCCTCTCGGCCACAGAACCACAGCAGAACGGCTGAGTGTGTGTGCGTGCAAGACACAGTTAGGAACACACATTTTCACAAAGCACCTGTCTTTTATTTCTGTTTCCAACACGTTCATGGGTGCCTCGAGAAACAAGGACATACAAGACGAAAAAGCACATAGCTTACAATTGGGAGCTAACCTAAGTGGTTAAAAAAAAGGCTGTATCTGCTCTTAAAGTGGTGGTGGTTTTTTATTTTCCAAATGCACGCCATAATACATCACAGAAGTCCCGAGGCTCATAGTTTTCAGATACCTATAAATAAATGCTTTTCACTGCTAGCTTGGGCCTGCTTTTGCACACAGGCTGGACTCAAGTAAATAGCCCTGATGAAAAACATTCTGCTCCCTGCAACACCATGAAGAGTGCGAGGAAGAGAGAGGGGGAGGGGGGGAGAGAGAGAGAGAGAGAGAGAGAGATGTAGTGGGTTTGAAAATAGACCTTCTCCTTTTCTGCCATTTTCCTGACTGAACACATTGCGCCAGACCTCCCACTACTCAGCCAGTAAAGTGTTCCGTCGCTGAGTGTGATGCACTGGGCAAGGAGATAAACAAAACATGCTCCGCTGGGCGGACACATACTCTCTGCCTGGCACACACAAGTTGCTTAAGATCTTACCTCAGTAGTGCTTTACTGACTGAGGAATGTTAACTGAGAAAAATTATTATCAGTTCTCAAACTTACAATGTCTTTAATAATATGAACATAAAGCAAGTCATTTACAAATAACCATATAACCTTAACCTTAGGTAAATAATATGAACTCTAACAATGTAAAACTTTAAACAAAAGCTAATTTAAAATAGTGTTTTCTTTAGTAAAAGCACATCACAAATGAATACGGTTTTCTTATATAATGTTTAAAGAGATATCATTAAAGCTTTATTTACCAGTCTTATTATCTTATTATTGGCAGAATTTATTGGCCAAATGTCTGAGACCATTAGTGAAAATGCTTCCATTTTGCATTCTATTCAAACTAAGTTATTATATATCATCAGTGTATCAATTTGAAAGAAAAATTTAAATTTAAAATTTTAATATGAATTTCAGAATTTCTTAGTATTTAGTACATATCTCCCATTTGCTTTAATGGCAGCGTACACTCAAGCTGAAATGCACTCCACAAGTTTGTGCAAAATCCACTTGAGAGTCGTCTCAGCACAACCTTCACTGGAAAAGACAAGGAAAAAAAAATTCTGACCTTTTCGTACAAGGCCCTTAACACTGTCACTGGCACTTTATGTGGTTTATTTTTCGTATTTCAATGAAAACGTATCCTGATTTTCAACGTGGCCAACTTTTGGTCCACACTGTGTATGGGTTTGGTCCTAGAGAACACCACACTGCAGGTCCATCACTCCATAGCACAGGATGAGAAATGGCTGGGCAGGGTGTCCTGTCCAGACTGCCCTTCCCTGTCTTGGAAGGCACTATTCAAGTCTGCAAGCTCAATGGTAGAGTGAGAAGAACGCTGTTGGTCCAAAGCTGTTAATACAGAGCTAAGCTTCAGAACAATGGGGCATATTTTGTGAGATGCAGAAAGCTGAAAGCACGTGTGCCAGCGTGACAAAGGGGGGCTTCTCTCAAGCCGCCACCGTGCCGTGAGAAAGGCGGGCTTGTTGTGCACGTTAGCACAGGAGCCCGTTTCATTGACTGGCCATTCATTACCATCTTAAACGTGGCTTCCCGTGAATGAAGCCAGGGCCTTGGCATATTTGGCCCTCCCACTCACGCAGGCCTGGCTGCGGCTCTCACGCTGCCCCTGGCCTGCAGAAGCCACTCTGAAAAAAGCAGGCCACATTTGTTTCCACTTAGGTTATATGATCTCTGGAGGTCTAATTTGAACAAATCCCCTGCTCCAGCCACAAACTGTACTCTTCATGTGAGATCCTTAATACGCAGGCTTGGCGCTAATGTTGCACTAAAGTAAATAAAGAGGCGGGTTGAGAAGAGTGCAGCGTGGCAGGGCCAGTGTGGTCAAGCCCGAGCCGTAACACTTCCTACTCATTACTGTCATAAGACTGACACTTGAGTAAACTCAAGCTCCTGAAACCCTATCATTTAGCAGCAAGTGATCTCTCGCTGGCACGACCTATAAACGCCCTTTTCCTCCTGACAGCACAATGCTCACCGCTTTACAGCTATGGTCATTAAAAGCAAGAGCGTGCAAGAAGGGGTGGGGGGGAGAAAAAAGCGTCAGTGTAAAAGAGTGTTGGAGAGACAGGGAAAGTGAGAAAGAGAGACACTAAAAGCTGCAGGAAAGGAGGGGGTGAGGTGTGCCCGGGGACAGGCAGGCCGCCTCAGGCTGCTCTCTGCACTGCAGATTGCCCATTTTCTGCCGCTGTGATCCTTTCCTGCCCAGCGAGTGCTCTTCCTACAGCGCAGGGAAAGGCCGGCGAGCCCTGGGGGAAGCAGCGCCTCCGAGTGCAGCCTGGTGAAAACTTAATGACTTGTCCCGTTCAATCTCCATTTCTCTGGCCAGGGAGATGAGCCCTTCTCCCCACTCAGCTCCGAGAACACGGAGCTGCCGCAAACTCATCACCGCCATGTTTTCTCCCCCCACACCATTAAGTTTTCATGTTAAATAAGGATACACGAGGACCACGTTTGTGTTTGCGTTGTCGTGTAGTACAAACACAGCCTCTGCCGTCATTCCACTTTACTTGAGAGCAGACATACACCAAGGCCATTTTTCCACCACAGCTTCCAAAGACTGACTCTGGAGTACTAAGAATTGATACCAGTTTTGATGTTCTGAATGCCACTGTTTACCCTTAACATTCAGTCATATTCTTCAGTTAATCTTAAGGTTTATCATCCAGCAACTACACCAAATTATTAACCTCTATGAAAATAGTATGTTAGGGAGTAAAGACAAGTAATCTGGACATGCTGATAGTTCAGTGGAATTTAAAGGATTAAACATAGATCAGAAAGTACAGAAAGAACAAATTAATTCACTGAGAGGCCCCTAATAAATACAGAGGGGGATTCACAGCAAAATCTCCAATGATGAACACAGACAGTGTTCAGTTAACTCTCACAGAATTTCGACCACAAACAACTAGACTTATATAAACAATTACGATTAATCAACACTAAGGGTTTTACTGTATATGCATTTGTAAAGGTATGACGTATCATTTGCACTGAAATTTCAGCTACTGAAAATTACAAAATGTCAAAAACAGTTTTCCGTTTTCAATCAAAAGAAAAAGAAGACTGAGTATTTAGACAATAAATAAATAAACAAATAAAAATACAATAAAAAAAGGCCTCCAATGAAGTGTCACAATCTTTGATTTCACAAATATGTTTAATGGTTATGAAAATAAGAAAAAGTGATTAAAAATGCTGTTCCCTTTGCTCTCCTTTTGCCGTTTTAGCATTCAAACAGTTTCAGCAGAAGCAAATCAACAGTGAAAATCTCAGCCATGTGGAGCTATTTCACAGTTCCCTCTCCATATGCAGATTACCGCAAAACAAGAGCTGAAAGGAAAGTCCTTGAAAGCATGCTGACCACATGGGTGCTGTAATTTCTGATATGACAAAAAAAATGACATACGACAGTGCTAAAGTGCAAATTATAACCTTAATAATAATATAACATATTGCCTTGCATGAACAACCATTTTCTGTTGTCAAAGATGTCTGATTTAGTGGCACATATTGTAGCCTAGATATTGTAATAATTTATTTTATGCAAACTGTATTTATTGTCAATTTTATTTAAATTGTTGGCCCAGTGTGTCCTGAATTTCAGTTTCGGTTTTGGCCAAGAATTTTCATGAGTGCATTACTAGATAAAACTGTACTGTTTACACTCTACTGGAGGAGCTGAATGCACGTCACTGAGGTAATCCGTATGTACACTGAGAGGTCACTAGAACACAAAGTGAAAGAATCCAACAGGATGAGAAGAAAGCAGTATGGAGGGTCACCTAATGTCCAGCAGACGACAGATTCCTGAATTCCCTCCTCACGCCCGTAAGACAGCAGCCATTGCGGCTGGACACTGTGGCTTTGTGTTCCAGCTTCACCGCAAGGCCCTCTGCTGATTAGAATGCTGGCTGAAAATAAAAACTGCCCATTGACAGCACTGCCCTGAGGTTCTCCTCTGAAATCATATTTTGCAGCGGCGCACAGGAACAAAGGCGGCCCAGTTCGGCCAGTCGCCTTTTTGTCACTTTGCACAAAGACTGCTCCTCAAATGCACCCTTGCAATGCTGGCCCTCAGGACTCACATACATGCACACACTCACACTCTAGAATGGGACCAGATCTTACGCAGACATATTTAAAAAGGCACGTTATGCAAGCCTTGACACTGGAGACAAATGGAAGCCCCTCAAAAGTTTTAATGAAATTCTCTAAGGGGGCACCCCTCTCCTCCAGAAAAGGCTGGATGACGGTGAACTGCATATGACATACGTTTTCAGGGCAGATCTCTTCTGCCCACATTATGCCCTGACATTTAAAACAGTGTGAGACCTCTGCTTTTTTGTTGTTCTTTAAAGAGGAACCCACTGGAAAAGATACGGCTGGTGGGAAAGGCTCGTCGAACGAGCTAATCATCTTGATAATTGCGCTTTATTAAAATAATGACCGGGTAGAATGGGCTCGGATGGATAGAGCAAATGCAGGGCTTTCATTTTTTTTGAGCGCATTATCAGCTCCCAGAAAGAAGCTGAAGGCAGGCTGAGCTGCTTGAGTACTTCTAGACTTATGAAGAACAGCACTTGTTCCACGCTGGGCTGCCTCTCTCTCTCGCCCTGTAGTCCACAGCTAGGCCTGGGTCAGGCATGGGTCAAATCAATAGCACAGTGGGAAGTGCCAGTACTCATGTCTCTCTCGCCACAGTAGCATGCTCCTCAGTGACCTGTCTCAAGCCTTTACGCACAGAGGAGTTAGAAAATATCACAGGCTTCTGCAAGAGTTTGAAAGGAGGAAAAAGGACTTATAGTACATAGCAAGTACAAAGTGTCCCTGCTGAAAAGTGTTTTTGGAATACTGAAGTCAACGGGGCTTGTGGATATGACGATGTTACTGTTACTGCGATAAATTACGACACTATATGCTTTTTTTCCCCTCAGTGTGTTGTAGTTATCATCGGTATTTATAAAATACTGACCAAATGCTTCAAAAAAAGAGAGAAACTTAAACGGGTTTACTAAGCTTTGCCATTATTAGTTGGCATTAGTTATGTGTTTTGCTGAGTTGTTTGCAACAATTTTTCATTAGGTTGAATGGGAGTTTTGCCAATATTCTATAAAGCCTGTCCAACCGCGCAAGGCTTGCTACAAAAGAACACGTGAGGGTAGAGCAAGGATAGGTCAGACAAACTTTACAAAACACTGACAAAATGTAAAGTCTGTAAAGAGTCTGTAAACAGCAAACACCCTCAAATTAAGACTGCTTAGTAACAAAAAAACTGTGTGAACCTCTGCAATTATCTTATTCTTTTTTGGGGACAATCATATATGGAACTGCTGCTTTGCTGGTGCATTATGTCTACTCCAACTTTTAATAAAATTGTGAAACAATGTGTGTATCTTCAAGTATTACAAACACTGCTCCCGCCCAATGCTACATCTTCAATACCATGACTTATGGAACATAATTGCAGCATGTTGTGTAGCATATTCTGTAGCACCCTGTCTTGCTTCAAAGCCTAAAAAGTTACAAAAAGATATAAATTTGCTCCGTTCCACTGGGGAAGTAAATGTAGTGTATTGTTAAATTGTGTATAACTTTAAAATGTGTATAACTTTATGACAGTTGGCCTTTTGGACCATGTTGTATTTCTGAGAGTACATTTACATTGTTGGTACCAATGGGTACTAAAACTGACCTGCAGTTTTAGCCCCCCTAGTGACAGTGCAGTTGGAGTTAGCTACTAAAACAGCAGCTAAGCCAGGCTGAGACCCTCATCTCCACGTGCCGCCATGCTAGCCCTGTTCCCACCAGCCTTTTATCCTTTACACCTCCACAGGAAGTTCAGCACAGCCCTGAAGCGCTTTAACCCCGACTCCATTACCTCTGCTACCACTGCTCACTACAATACCACAACCTGCACCTATTACACAGTCATTTACTGCTAATATAATATCACCATCTCCAGATACAGCAAGAAACACCAGTTGTCTGCCTCTGTGAGTCAGCGTGAGAGCGAACAGGCAGACTACAGACTCCCTAGCAGACTGACTGGTGCTTCTCTACCACAATTCAGCCTGGGAAAGACAGAGTTCAAGAGCCTTCTCACCGTCACAGCGATCGCTCTGACTTTCAGCACTCCAAATATTTACACTCCACGGAGCCTTGGGCTGAGAGCGCTGTTAGAGTTATGACACAACTTTTACAATGTGCTAACATTCCGTAATGCATAATAGACACAGACAAGAGAGGATCTGGGAATAAAATGAGGGGAAAAAACAATCAGTCATGATGAGTTTAAACGTTGAGCTGTTTTTGTTTATGTTTTTCATGACATGACTTACAGCAATAAAAGTCCTACAGACATTTTATGGCAATCAAATTTTGGATTCCGTTCAACCACATTGTTTTTATTTGTACCATCACTCGTTCATCAGGGTTTTCTATAGTCCTGAGCAGCTGCTCATCTGCTACAAAACTGCTGATACTGAGATCATAATTTTGAGTGATGATAAAGTGCATCAGTTAGAGTACACTTAAAATTTATTTGAGTTTTTGTGATATCATAAAACCAGTGCATTATATTTACGTATCTACTCAACCTTCATCAGTTTAGCCCGTCCTGATCATGTCGGAGTGTTAAGGGGTGTTATACCCAGGACTGCTTTTTGAGGCACAATTCAGGACAGTCAATTAGAACAGAGTTCTATTGTATAATCCTTCTTAAAGGCCTAATAACAAAAATTTGCTTAATTCTAAGGGATAAAAAAAAAAAAAAAGTCATTTCAAAATATGTTATGACTGTTTTTGGACATAAACCCACACAAATGCCTTAAACAGACATCCTAATGAAACACAAACAATGAAGGTCATGAGCCCTTTAAAGATGTGAACAGAAGTGTCTTCAACTGAAAACATTTAATGTTGAACAGGTACAGTGCCAAAGCCCACTATATCACTATGAACAACCCAAAGAAGTTTTGATATAGCATGAGAACTGTCAGGTGCACTAGCACAGGGGAAGGAATTTGGTTTGACAGTAGACTTATTCACTTTACATGAGATGAGTAAGCTCAATTTTTCTTTTAAAAGGCAGTACTATTAAAAAAAAAAAAAAAAAAAAAAAACATATAAAACTTAAGTAATTCAAAATTATGACACACCGGCACATTGTTCAGCTGTTTGAATTCAGCTGGTATAGGAACTGCTTCAAAAATGGGGGACAAAAATTGCCCACACAATTCTGTGGAAAGTTAGGACATTCATCACAGAAAGAAAGTGGTCTATACAATAAAGAAAAGGCTAAGAATAAGGTTTAAATCTTTCCTCCAAACGCAGCACTTCAGTTCAGATGCCAAACTTGATTTTTCCTATGTGATTCAGCCGTTCTTCACACCACTATAAATACTGCACCAAAACTCAGCATTTCTACATTCATAAACAGTGTGTGATTGCTTACGCATGGCAATAGATGAGATTTAGCAGTGACTGAATATACAGATGTCAGGAAAATAAAACAAGAAGCATCAACTAAGAATTTAACAAGAAGTGCTTAAATGCCATGTTGTAAATGTTGCCCCTTGCATCTTCAAAGCAAATCATTTTTATAAAGAACTCCCATGCCACACACAGCTTTTCTCAGTGTGCCCATGCCTGGACCAACTCCTTTAGCCACCATTCCACAATGCCAGGCCTACTCATCAAACTTCACCTCTTCTGTAAACTTCCTCACTTTAATCAAATTCAGATCAGCCCGTATTACGCATTTTTCACATACTCAGAGATAAGAAACAGTCACTTGTGCCCTCACTGAGCCCTTTGTGTGTGTGAGTGTGTGTGCAATGTCTCCATGTGCGTGACATTTAACACGAGCAGATGAAGTAAACATGCGTCTCCCTCTATTCAAGCTGGGTGGACAGTTTAGCAGACTGGCTGGCGTTGTAGGTTAAGTGGATGTTTGGGTAGGCGAGGGGTCATCCTTACGAAAGGCTGTAACTCAGAGCCAGTGCAGACTCACCAAGAGCATATAACAGTCTCCTTATTCAAACCCGCATAGAGATCCTGATGTGCATTTTAAGTGCCAGCCTTATTTTGCCTACTTTTAAAGGGCCCATGCAATTCTATTTTTTTTGTACGTTTATTTCTCTTTTCCTTGAGTCCACTTTGACATTTGTGTGAGTTTATGCATCAAAAACTGTCATAATTCACTTCTACATGACTATTTTTCAACTTCTTTTTATGTGTTAGAATTAAACAGGCTGTTTTTGTTGCCGTGCCTTTAAGACATGATATATGTAAATGACCTGTGTTCTGATTCTGACTAAATAGATGGAAGCTGAAAAAGGCTAAAACACTCCTAATAACTTTAATGTGAATGGGTGGGAATAAACTAGTGCAGGATGAATAGGTGGATATACAAACCATTTCCAAAAAAAAGTTCGGACAGCGTTCAAAATGTAAATAAAAACAGAATATAATGATATATCAAATGTTGATACTGAGAAATTTCAATATCAGATTCGGAGAATCCTGAGAAATCTCTGTATGCAAGGGACAAGGCCGAAAACCAATATTTGCTGGCCGTGATCTTCGGGCCCTTGCTTGGCACTGTATTAAAAACAGGAATGATTCTGTAGTGGAAACCACTGCATGGGATTAAGAACACTATTAAAAACCACTGTCTGTGAAGACAGCTACATCCACAAATGCAAGTTAAAACATTACTTTGCAAAGGAGAAACTATATATAAACAGCATCCAGAAATGCCGCTGTCTTCTCTGGGCCCAAGCTCATTTAAGATGGAAGTCGAAAAGTGTCCTGTGGTCTGACTAATCAAAATCTGAAACTCTCTTGTGGAAATCATGGACGCTGGGTCCTCTGAGCTAAAGAGGAGAGGGACGATTCGGCTTGTTATCAGTGCACTTTTTGAAAGCCAGCATTTGTGACGGTGCGGGGTGTATTACTGCATATGGCACTGGTGACTTGCACATCTGTGAAGGCACCATTAATGCTGAATGATATATACAAGTTTGTGCTGCCATTCAGACGATGTCTTGTTCAGGGAAGGCCTTGCTTATTTCAGCAAGGCAATGCCAAACCACATTGTGCACGTAGTACAACAGCATGGCTCCATGGTACAAGAGTCTGGGTGCTAAACTAGCCTGCCTGCAGTCCAAACTAGTCACAAACTGAAAACATCTTGTGCATTATGAAATAAAAAATACAGCCAAGGAGACCCAGCAGTTCAGCTGAAATCTCATATCAAGCAAGAATATGAAAATATTTCACTCTCAGAACTACAGCAATTGGTCTCCTCACTTCCCAAACACTTATAAAGTGCTGTTAAAGAAGTGGCAAAGCAGTGGTATTTTTCAGAAAACAATAAAATTTCTCAGTTTCAATGTCTGATATGTTGCCTTTGCACTATTTTGACTTAAATTTAGGGTTTTAATGATTTGCACATCATTGTATTGTTTTAATTTACATTCTGCAGTGTCCCAATTTTTTGGGAAATGGGACTGTATGTAAATGTGCTGTTTTTTGTGACATTACAAAAAAAAACAAAATAAAAAAACACCAAAACAAACAAACAAAAAAATTCAAAACAGTCAGCTCAATTTCCAAATATGGACTGTATAAACTAAAGATTGAATGTTTAGAAACTTCAGTAATGTTTAAATACGAGACTGAGCTTTGTTTTCAGAAAAGCATAGAAAAATCATTTTTTTCATGATAATGGGCCCTCAAACACTAAACGTTCGGCGAAACCTGTTATGAAAGTTGAGGAATTACAGAGTAATCACGGGCCTCTCTGAGGCCAAAGCCTAATTTTAGCCAAAGAGAAAAGTCAGGGGGTGAGTGGCATAAGGTTGCGCGAGGCGCAGGCTGTAATTTGTGAGCCTCTGGTGGCTTTTGGTGAATGTGGTGCAGGCCTTCATTAGAGACGTGTTGGCAGTGATGATAAAGCTGCGCTTGTTTCGGAGTGCTGATCTGTTCCGAGGACACGGGGTGTTCCACATTCAAAGCATTAAAAGTCCCCTCCATCAATAATTAGAGACAGAAAGAAGCGCTGATTTATGTCCTCATGCACAGCTGCTGCAACCCACACACACATACAACAGTAAACATGGCGCTGTACAGTGAATGCTGCTGTCCCTCTGTGTAGTAATAGACACTATGGGATCAAACTGGATGCGTTCGATAAGACGGGTCATTAAAATGTGTGTTAAGAGCGGCCACTCCAGCAGAAGGTCTCAGACAAGAGCTTAGAGGAAGGAAGATAAGTTTTGAGTGTTTTCCTGGCAAGCCTCGAGAGACTCCCCACAGCACTTCAGAGAAAACATTTTGACTAAGAGATTGCTGCTATCTCTATTTGTATAATTTCTCCCGTGTTCCGTTTACATTCTTCCAGGCATTCGGAGCACTTTATTTTCGGAAATGGAGACGCTCTCTTTAGATTAGAGTGCAATAAATCCTGCTGGCTTGTTGCTGGGCACAAATAAACTGAAGTAAGTGTTGATTTAAATATGAAAAAATTTTGGAAGTGGGGAGAGGCGCTCTTCCTGAGGTTTCCGGAGAGCCGGTAAACATTGTGCTGTCCGTCACTGCAGGAGTCAGGACGAGTCACGGTCGAGCTGGGGGGAAAGGGGGGGACACAGAGCACTGTGTTTGTTTGTGTGTGTGTGTGTGTGTGTGTGTGTGTGTGTGTGTGTCAGACTGCATGGGTGGAGACAGGGAGTCGGTGGGGGTCAGTGTCCTTCTCCACATGCAGGCTTGTTCTGCTGCCAAGTGCCCAGCTGCCGATAGGTGTCTGTTTACAGGGTGTCCCAGAGCCGTGGAGGCCAGTGGCACAAACACACACACGCACGAGCACACTGGACATTACTGAACTGCTCCAACCCCATGACTCCGGTTTTGTTTTCAATCACCAGGATCTCATTCAAATAAACTTTCGCTTTTATCAGCGATTCAGCTGCACAGAAGAATGACCGAGAATTAGTGAGAGGTGGTTAATTCTTCAGAGTTAGAAACAGAGTTAGAAACAGCGTGACAAAGCACAGCACACTTCATCCTAATTCTGTCTGGCTGAAACAAGCATGTGGCTGGTGTCTTTCATCATACAGGTGAGGGCCTGACATTTTAGACATGAAAATGGAAAAACAATAAGCACAATTGCTGGACATTACAATCTTGCATTACACAGTCACTATGCTGTGGTCTACCAAGCATATTCAGTGTAATATGAGGTGATGGAAAAATCACTAACTACACTGCAAATCTCAAAAAATATCCATTATTTTCTGGTGTAATACATGTCCGACACTGGTCTTTGAACTAATACATGCATTCAAAGTGCCATAGTGAGTTACTATTAAGAGGGTTCTGCTGAGACAAATGATGAATGAATTTATTTCTTCCAAATGTTTACCCTTTTTCCACATAAATATCAAATTATATTACTAAGTTTGCTCACTTCTGGTAGTAATTATATTCATGTCATGTATTTCTTTATGTGGAAATGATATACACATTTGAATCAAGTCAATTCAATGATCCAATGTATCTTTTTTTCAGTGTGCTGAAAAATTCTTAATTAACCATTACTAAAGAGGATTCACATAAAAAGACCGACAATACTCAGGTGAACATTAAATCTCAGCAATATCACAAAAATACTGTTGCTGTGCCATAAAGAGTGATATATGTAAATAACACTTACATAACATTTTATTGTATTTTATTACAACATCATCTTGAGACATTTGTGAGGGTTTATGTACCAAAAACAGTCATAATAAGTTTTTACATGATCATTATTTATGTCTTAGAATTAAACACACTTTTTATTATGATGCCCTTAATACTGATATACATAAATGAGTTCTGTTCTGATTGGCTGGCCCTGCATTGTGCCTCACTCAAAAATACTCTGGGCTGAAATGCACCTTATAACTTCAACATGACAGTACAAAACTGCTGTAGGCTAAATACGTGGATATATGCAAGTTCATTGATTTTTGTGACATTACAAATAAAAAATCCAAATGGGCAGCTTAATCTCCATATATAGACTGTACAGACTGGGCAGTGAATGGTACATATTAAAACTTCAATAATGCTTATATTGTAGATCAAATTCTTATTTAAAAACACAAGTAATATTACATTCATTTAAAGCAAATCTCAACAAAAGCACAAAAGCAACTTGTTGCTGTGCCTTAAGTACTGACATAGGTAAATGACCTCTCTTTTGAATGGCTGTCCTGCATTCAAAAAGCAGTCCAGGCTGAAACAGCAGTCTTTTAGCTTCAGCTTGAAGTTGGGGGGCAGGGCTAAACTGCTGCATAGGCAGACATATATATATATATATATACACACACACATCAATGCATCAGTTTTTGTGACATCACGAAAAGAATCAAGTCAAAGTGGGCAGTTTAATCTATATATATGGACTATATGAACTGGGGAGTGAATGGGACATTTCAAAACTTTAACAATGTTTACATACTACAACAAACTTTTTTAAAAAGGATTTGAACATTAAATCTCAGCAAAAATCACAAAAATAACCATGTTTGAGCTATAATTACGTGACTGGCGGAAGAAAAAGAGAAAAACACAAAACAAAAACACACCCCCCGCCCACACATTTCCACAGTTTAACACTGTGAGATTGTTTCATTGCGTGTGAGATGTGCTGATTGGTTTCCTCTCGCTCTCCCTGACCTTCCTCCTGCCTCAGGCGCTTGCTCCATCTTCCTCTAGGTTCATCTTAATTACAGCACAATTAGGTCCTACAAATGGCGTCGGCACACAGACGGCCGCTGTCTGAGCTGGGGGTCAGTGTTTTCAATTTCCTGCAGTAATGGGCCTGTAATGCCTGCCCCCGCCGGCCGCCATCCTGACCCCAGCAGGCCCTGAGGTCACGACCCCTGCGCTGTGGTAGTGTGCTGAGGGCCCACAGGGGCTGATGGCCACCGGTATCGGCTGGGTTACCTCAGCCAGAGAGTGCAGCCAACAGCACGCAAGCATATGGAGGGCAGCACACATCACAAGACAAACATACCCTGAAAGTGCGACCATCCTGTCACACACAACACGCAGACACACATACGGTCACACTCAGAGAGGGGGCTTCCTCACAGCTCCCTGACAAAAAGAGTATTCAGCCCAGAAAGTCACACTCCTTCAGAAGTTTCAGTGCTGTGAAAAAGCATGTCAGTGTATCAGAGCAGACTGTGCATCACCATCACACACAAAGACTTACTATATCATATAGTATTCATATATGTTTATGAATACAAATGGATATGCACTGCCCTTTTTTGTCCGACTGCTTGTCAGACCTGAGGCATAAGT
>JAILXH010274877.1:1483-13338 GCA_023558415.1 Piaractus mesopotamicus | reverse complement strand
TGTTTTTTTTTTTTAGCCTGTATTAAGGCCCAATATAGTAAACAGCAGGTTTGGAAAGCAGTTGTGTTTGAATTGATAAGGACAAACTCACAGGCTGTGTGTGAATTAGAACCTTGCTCCAACATGTTGTTATGAAGTGCTAATTATAATTTAACAAAGGTTGTTAGATGAGAAGCACTTGATGGACCTGGCGTGTAGCTGACACACTCACTCTTTCACTCATTCATTCATTCATTCATTCATTCATTCACTCACTCACTCACTCACTCACTTACTCCACAAGGGGGCACTATTAGCACTTTAGGTTTTGGCCTAAAACATATTTTTAAAAACCCGTTCATGTGGAGAGGTACATGCCAGGCACTATGAGTTTAAATTGGTCCCAAAGAAAACTTATTTTTTTGGGATTTACCACTTGTTACCTCATCAACATCACATGAAAGCTAAAAAGGAGCATGGTTGTTTTACATAGTAAATAAAATGGCCATATTTGGATTGTAGACATGATTCCTGTCATCACCACTGTACACAAAATCAGAGTTGTTAAGTTAAATGGCCCATTTTACATCACAATAGTGTTCATTCCTAGTCTTTGTTTTTTCATTGCTTGAGCTGGTTTTAACCTCGCTTCTTACATAATTGTTTTAATGGTTTAAATGGAGTCTCACTTGTTGCCTTACTTGTAATATCAACGCTGCAACACGGAGTTAATCTTAATTCCATTTTTTAATTTTCATAATTAACACTAATAGTGTAATAATGACCCTCCTGCATTGCAGTATTTCTCACATATAGAGCACAGACACATTAAACCAAATCCTCCACGCCTTTAACAACAGATCAGTTTTGTCTCAAACTTTTTATTTTATACAGCATCATTTTATCTTTTATTTGCAGTATTTACATGTCCTTGACTCACATCATGACAATCACATTCTGGCCATGAAAGAGATAAAAGCACAATACTTAGATAACACAGTCACCCTGGTATCATCATCATGTTGTTTTATACGCTTCACTTCTGTCAATATGTCATCTGTTTTAATCGAAGGTCATTATCTATTATTAGCACTTCCGTTGGCTGTTGGAACACTGTACCATACCAGGTTACCTTAACAGCCTCAAAAAACACATAATTTGAATGACATCTAATCAAACACAATGCAGATAGCTACTTGCCATGAAAATTTCCAAACATACAGTAGATTACTCTTAAATACAGTGTTGGTCATATCAAGAACTGTAAGCACAGACATGAAAATGGATTTCTGGCCACTGCCACCGGTGGGAGCAGTCACTATGACAATGTAAAATGTGTTCAGGCCAAAAGACAGTCATGGAAGGAAAGAAACAGGAGCACTTATAGGAAAACAAAATGAAATGAACACATAACACATAAGATTTAATAGATCGCATAGGTCTAAATTAGGTCTCTGGTATAGATATCACCCCGTGCTTACTGATCGTTTTTCCACCCAGTGGTTTTCAAAGGGATCTGTTCTCTGTGTTAAATGCATTTGTGCACCTATTTATTTTCTCAGAACTCTTATTATTGTCATTCTTATTTTTTAACGATATTATTGGTTTTCGTTCATAACGCAAAAGACATACAATTGCTGTGTATTTGCTCGGTCAGGCTTCAGTAGCTCCACCAAAGCACAAGGCCATATTTGTAAAAATGATTCTGTTGTGCTATTTCTGGTTATGCTCCGGAGAGCACCAACTCTCTTAGAAAACGCCATTATGGGAAGCTAATTGTAAAGCGTAAATGTCAGGTATGACTAATGCATGGCCTGTGCAGAGAAACTGTAAGTGCCTAATGTTGGCTTTCAACGCTTCGGTGGACGCAATGGAAACACATTCGCTGAAGCCCACTTTTGCAACAACATCAGCAGAGCTCAGATGTGAATCACAGGCCCTTAGAGATCTGAAGAGGCACAAACCTTTGAATCATGCATTCTTCTTTGAAAAGACTAATTCTTTGTAGGGCTTTAGCGAACGTTATCAAGCCGGGCCCTTTTCTATTCACCTAGCATCTCATAAAATGGTGACATTTAGTGTGTTGTGGAACGAGGAACTGCTGTTTGCATCTCGGCGCTGTCCTATCAAAACCGTGCATCTTCATAATGTTCTATTTCTACCTACATCTACAGAATTTGATCACAGCAGCTGCCCTTTACTTTGAGTGAACATCTCACGATGAGTGGACCAAAAGAGACGGTCCAAAATTAATTGATATAAAATCTCATTACCTTAATTTCTATTAAAAGTTAAGAACATTTTAGCTTCCCCTGTCAGGTTACCAATTAGAGATACATGTTTTTGTTATGACAGCGACAACATGGAGGATGTCATGTCTTGAGATCATATCACAGATTTTCAGGATTTGGTACACCTGTTAGTGAACAGAGATGGGACTGAGGAACAGTGAGGAGATGAAGTGGAAAGATGTAAATTAATTGGAGGTTTGATTGGAAGGAAGAGGAACTGCTGGCAAGGTCCTCCTCCCAAAGTTTGCTTATTTCGTAACTCCATTTTTTTGTATTACTCTGTAGAAGTGTTTTGTGTTTAAGTGTAAGAATATAATATTAAGCAGGGGTGCACAACTCCAGTCCTGCAGGGCCAGTGTCCAGTGCAGTTTGGTTGTGGCCCCACTCAAACACACCTGCTAAACCTGGCAATTAACAGTGTAATCAGGTGTGTTTGAGCAGGTAAGTCACCAAACTATGTCGGACACTGGCCCTCTAGGACCGAAGTTGTGCACCCTTGATATTAAGGGTCTATACCAAGAAGGTTTTTCAGTCATATGTCCATGGCAAGAACTATACAAGAACCTTTAGTTTTAGGAGTGCACACGGGTATTTCTAATGCTATCATTCAGCAGGCCATACTCTGTACTTCTGAGCAAAATATCTAAAAGCTTGTTTTTTTCGAGTCTACTTCAAGCAGAGATGTTTTGATGGTTGAGTCTATAAGGCTACAATACAATAGAACAGTGCCAGCTGACATGCGTGCCCAAAGCCTACGAGAGCAAAAGATGTCAGCTTTATGTGTCTTTCACAAATCAAATATCATTTCAGAGGGTCATTGCAGTTCCCAATTCAAGTTATGCAATTTTTGAGAAATATCAAAGTCATACATATTGATTTGTCCTGGTCGGATGGCGCTGTTTTCAGACCAAACTTATGGAGTTTCATCTTTAGCACCTTAATTTCCTAACTTACTGACTGTAGTTAGTCTGTAGTTCCGCACATTCTGTTGTTTCCTGCACCGTGCAGTGCTATGCCTTCTTGGTATCTTTTGTAGTCACAGCCCTACAAAACTGGAAAATGGCAGGACAAGAATAGACCGTTGTCCACTTATTTGAAAAGCCTCTTGGAATGCCCCTTTCGAACCTGCAAAGCTGAGAGCACAGCAAAGCATCCTAGCCAAATCATATGCGATGTTTACATCTTTCACAGTGATGTGATGTTTATATCTTTCACAGGGTCTTTAGAAACACTCACTCGAGTCACGTATGATGTGTTATATAAGGCCGATGGGTATGGTCAGAATAGCAGTCCTTTATACATAATACAACATATGGTTCTTTAGGTGGATATACCAGCTCAGGGTTAGTTGTAGAGCAGTCTTGAAACTGAAACCACAGATATGAGATCAGCCCTTCCTTTTGAAGAACAAGACACTTTCTTCTAGTGAATCGAATAACCACAGAGACTTGACATGGTGGGATTTTATACCTTTTTCCTCACATTCAATTCCACAGTGAAACTTCCAGGTCCATATGTGATCGTGGAGCTTGTTACTAGAGATAGGCATTCAGTCACATTTGATATTCGAACAGGGTGCCATACATCAGATGCATCAGGTAGACAAATGCAGTAAAGAGCTAATTGCTAATTAGCTTTTCTCTATTACTGCACTATATTAAACTCAGACCCAGGCCACAAATTCATAGCAGCTTCAGAATGAACATTGAGAAAGATGTCAATCTAAAGTCTTTAAGATAAACAGAGAGATTGTTTTCACCTCAGCTAACATTACTAGCCACATTGTATTTGATCTCTCTATCTTTTTGCTCAGAAACAGGGAGTTTGTGAATAGTTAGATAGCTGAGAACAAACTTCATAAACTCACTATATGGGTCATTCTCCATTTGGAGTGGGAAACCATGTTGCAAAGGTTGCAGGGCTTATAAAGATGCTTAAAATATGGCACAGCTCCAAAAGTTGGTATATAAATTTACACAGTTGACCTAAGATTAAATAGTACTTTTCCCTTATGATTTTTCTTTTTTTTTTTTTTATCATGTATCATAGTCGCTCTGCGTATGTAAAACAGCTTGTCACAAAACCAATTTTCAACAATTTGAGAAACCATTTTTAATATAATACAATATTTTGTATCATTGCATTACTCAGAGATTTTGGTCACTGGTGTTATCAAGACTCTTATGGTACATTTTAACATAGTATTTTCAGCTCTATTAAACTTCTTCCTGGGGTCAACGCTCATCAGAGAGGAAGCATCTCATGAGAAGGCGTCCACACTTGCTCAATACATTTCATTAATTTATTAGTAATTTTGTTCAACATAATGCCATATTTTACTTTTATTACTGACTTTAAATAGTTGCACAAGGTCAACCTGGTGTCACAGTCACTGGTATTACACCATATTCATATAAAACCAGTGACTGTAAAATATGTTTGGAATTAAGCTCTCCTTTTTGCATGTATGATAATAGGAGATGTTAATGGACAGATTAAGATTATTTAGTTTTGGGATGAAAGAAACTGATTTTAAAAAATGTATCCACCTGAATTCCTACTCCAAATAGAGAATGACCCACATGATATTGAAGGTTTATTTCATTAAACCTGTACAAGTGTAAAATGAGCTTGACCTTTTTGTTAATTGGCACATTTGTGTAATGCATTCTATGTGCTACAGCTGTACTTTGTACCATTTGCTACCCAGCAGCAGAGGCCCTCTGGCTGACCCTCTGATGCAGAGCTTCTCGTCTGGTGTTAAGTAGCCTTAGCCGGCTGCAGTAGTATTTCTAGGTTGCACTCTTGAGACTAAACAGCTAAGAAACTCTGACCAAAACATAAGCCAGCATGTTTAGTTTTAAAGTTTAATCTCCTGGTTCTTCAATATGAGAATGTATGACTGTACGAAAGGCTAATTTGCATCCTAATTTATTATTCAATTTTTTTTTTTTTTACTTTCATTGAACATTCGTAAACTCTGACTCATTCTTACTCATTACAGCTACAGCTTGTCAACTTTATGGCTATTGTTATCACTTTGCTTGTTTAGCAAAGAGATGAAGCAACCATTTAATGTTGTTATTACATTTTCACCGCTCTGAAAAAAAGAGGAAGCCAAGTTCAAAAGGTTGACGATAAGTGTGTTTGGGCTTAGCACACACTACTATTTTTGCATGTATGAGACCAAATTTAAGCTAAGTTGGTCTTGCAGTGAGGTAGCCAATAACAGACCACTGCCCCCCACATGTTGATTCTCACGCTCCACTATAGCCTTGCCTGGAGGCTTGCAATACATTATTAAGCAATTCAATCAGATGCATTATGACCTAAAAAAACAAAACCCAGCTTTTCCTCCCACAAGAGATATGCTAAGAAACTGGTATCTTCATCTATATATTCATTTCACTCTTTATTCTTTCTCGTGTGAATGTGAGCTTTGCCAACTCAAATACCAATCTGTTAAATGATCTCGTTCAATCCTGTTTGGATGTATTACTGCAACACTCATAAACCCATTTCTTTTTTTCATTCTTACTCCATCTTTGTTTAGCTGCTAAACAGACCTGGAGCTGAAACCACACTGAAAAAAAATCTTTCTGGATATGTGGGGGATGTTTTTGTTTCTGATGTTGTTTTTTTTGGTCAGGATTCAGAGGGTGAATGCTTTGTTTTTCCTAGCCTTCCTCTATCCACAGCAGGCGTCCTATGGCCAGAGAAGTGAAAAACACCACAGCTTTGAGCTTGGACAGAATGAGGAAAACAAAGAACACAAAACATGAAGCGTGAGCCCTAAATGAGTGGGAACAGCACAGAGACCAGCAGAGGCCGTTTTCATATGGAGCGGCGTTTCTCTCGGACAGGAATACTGATGTAGTTCAACCCCCATTGTGGGCGCACAACCAAGCACAATATCAGTCCTTCCTCAGTTCAAAACCATAGTGGATCAGATTTCAGTATTCATGCCACCACCGTCAGTGAGGAAAGTAAACATATAAGGATTTGCTTTTCCAATCCTTGGTCAATATTGTTCAGAATTGTCTTTCCGAGCAGATGGTGAGATATGCCATCTCAGTATACACAGGACTGTAGTGAATGGTTTGCAGATTGGTGGTCTTGGAGTACCCAACAGGGCTATTTTTGAGCCCTGGATGCAGATAATGCTTTTGACTGACTGAGTAAGTAAAGAGAGGGAAGTAGACCGTTACTTTACATCTCTTCGGGTTCATAATGGAGCTCAGCTGAAGAGGGAGAAAACAAATCCGAGGGCACTGGGGTTCTCTTTTGATCCTTACGCGATGTCCTTTGGAATGGTCTCCCTCTGGATTTGCTTAATTGGATGCCTTGTTTCTCCCTCTAGTTTATTTTCTGTTCGCCTGAAATGCTCTCAGACTTCAGCAACCACACAAAGTTCAGATTCCCAAAGGAGCTGTGACTGCTGTGGTGTGACATGAGGCCAAGCCACATCTGCGCAAGCTTCCCATTCACTCAGGTGCTGCTTTGATGAAAAGTGCCCCAGCTTTCCCAAACGTCCTCTCTGGCTCCATCCCTCTCTTTCTAATTTGGGACGACAGGCAGTCGTAGGAGGGGGAGGGATATGTGTAAGAGGGAAATTTGCCAAAAGTTCAGAGGCGTTGCTGCGATTCGAGAGGGTTTTCTATTTCCTTATCCAGTTCTTCATGCTATATGTGACCCGGTTTGGAGAGATAGGCGATGAGGGCCACCACGACACCCACATAAACCCCTGTCCCAATGGTGATGGAGAGAGCGGCCAGGAACAGGGCCCGTCTGGAGGCGATGCTGGCCATGGGGAAGTCTCCCTTTGTCACGGCTTTGCTAGTCTAGGAGAGAGGAAAAGAGGGAAAAGGATGGTGAAAGAGAGCCAGGATCAAAGGCTGTAGTGATCCCCTTTTCTCTACACGAGGGTAATTTGCCAGAGCTATTTATTGCTCCACTGATGACGCGCTTGAGCGAGGAGCATATTCAAATGGGAGAAAGCCGCGCATTCACATATGTCTCTCTCCTAGCGAAGGGAAAAATTCCCAAATGGTATGAAAAACAAAATTAAAAAAAGAATTTCTTGAACAGAGAGCTTTGATATCTGGCAACACTTTCAGACAAGTCACTTTGAAATGTGAAAATTGTTCCGTTACAAAAAGAATGAAAGCAAAGGACACAATGATTATGACAGATCTTACAAGCAATATGAGAAGGTTAATAGGACTGTAAAACAATATGGCAACTCACATTTTATACAAATTAACGTCTTTCCCTGAATAGAACAAGAGATCTAGACAGTTGAAAAGCAAGATGCTCTGTAATATCAGCATCAGATGGAGCTGTTGTATTATCAGTGAATCATACTTTCAACTTTTGAACCATGTTTCAGTGAGAATAGCGTCTCATTGGGGGGACAGGACTGCTTATAGCATTGAAATCCATTTCCATTAAAAATGGCACTGAAATCCATTTCCATTAGAAATGTCATTTTCTTATTTCCAATACTGATATTGACACCTTAAGTATTAACTGGAACAATACTTTTTTCTTTAAAAAGTACTAAACTTTAAAAGAAGCTATTTTTAATTGAAGCGCTTTGTTTAAAAGTAGGCTATCATGCTCCTCTAATACTCTACCACACAATGTGAGAGTGCTATTTCAGAACAGATCTGTTATAGGACTCAATCAGATTCATTTTTTCCCTCTTATATCCAATCCATCTGTGCTCTGTGCTGTGAAAGCAGCTCGTTTAACAAAAATTCTTTTTTAGTTGTTGCTTATCAGTTAGCAATACTTTGCAAAAGTCATTAATTTAATTTCCACTCATAACAGCCATTAAGTACAAGTTTTGAACTCATTTTCAGGATCTATTTCTGAGATTAGATATAAGATCATTCACTTGTATAAGGAAGTGGGAATAAAAAGAAAATAAGAAAACAGACCAAAAAGAATTTTCAAACCAAACAAAAAAGTTGCTGGTGCAAAACAATAGACTGACCACCCCAGAGTCCAGACCTGAACATGACTGAATGTGTTTGTGATCAGTTGCACAAGCATAAAATGCAAACCTCTAAGACTGAACTTTGGAGGTATGGAAAATATCCCTGCAGATTTCTTTAAAAAAACTAAAGGCAAAAACTAGAAGTTGTGATAAAGGCAAAGATTGGACACATCAAACATTGAAAAAAGGATATTATATTGAGCCGACATGGTGTTTGTCCATTAAATGTGTTTTCTGCTTTTTCCTGATGATGAAAATTAAAATCTTGTGCTTAAGGGCTGTTTTTACTGGAAACAAATGAAGGCTAGTCTCTGACATCTGCATAATCTTTTATATTATTGCAATTTAGCCATTTTATTTCAATTCCATAAAAATATGTTTTACTCAAACTGAGTTTGTTTGATGCAGAAACATATTTCTTATACACTATATAGACAAAAGTATTGGGACACCCACACATTACACCCACACAAGCTTTTATGACATCCCATTCTAAATCCACAGGCAATAATACGGAGTTTGTCCCCCACTTTTGCAGCTATAACAGCTTCCACTCTTCTGGGAAGCTTTCTATAAGATTTTGGAGTGTCTATGGAAATTTTTGCCCATTCATCCAGAAGAGCATTTGTGAGGTCAGACACTGATGTTGGATGAGAGGGCCTGGCTCACAACCTCTGTTCTAATTCATCCCAAAGGTGTTTGAGGGAGTTGAGGTCAGGGCTCTGTGTTGGCCAGTCAAGTTCTTCCACACCAAACTCACCCAGCCATGCCTTTATGGACCTTGCTTTGTGCACGGGGGCTCAGTCATGCTGGACAGAAAAGGGCCTTCCCCAAACTTCCCCAGAGTGCCAAACCCGCAAAGTTGGAAGCATACAATTGTCCAAAATGTCTTGGTCTGCTGCAGCATTAAGACTTTCCTTCACTGGATCTAAGAGGCCTAGGCCAACCCTGAAAAACAACCCCATAGCATTATCCCTCCTCTACCAAACACCTAGCACAATGCAGTCATGCAGGTCACGTTCTCCTGGCATTCGCCAAACACAGATTCATCCATCAGACAGTCAGATAGAGAAGCGTGATTCATCACTCCACAGAATGCATTTCTACTGCTCCAGAGTCCAGTGGCAGTGTGCTTTACACCACTCCATCTGACACTTGTCATTGTACATGGTGATGTAAGGCTTGCATGCAGGTGCTTGGCCATGGAAAGCCATGCCATGAAGCTACCAGAGAACCATTTTTGTGTTGATGTTAATGCCAGAGAAAGTTTGAAACTCCGCAGTTACTGAGACAGCAAAGTGATTGTTATGTACTGTGTGCCTCAGCACTCGGTGACCCTGCTCTGTAACTCAAATGTCTGTGGCAATGAGACTGAATGAAACGTTTGAATTCAATGTTTAAGACGAGTGTCCCAATACTTTTGTCCATATAGTGTACAGTGCATACATGCAGTTATATTATGGCATTTTTCAATGTTTTAATTTCTTGACTAAGCCTGTGTTTGGGTCCAGCAATCTTTTTTTTCCCATTTTGACCTACTTTGAGGTGACACAAACCTTACTTCAGCAGTTGATGGAGCACATTATTGTCTTGAGCCAAAGTGCCCCCCGGTGAGAGGCTTTTTGATTCTCTGGCTGTAATTGTAATTTTCTTTGTTCCGGTGCTCTTGTCTGTGGTTGCGCTCGGTCCCGGCTGGCTTCCCCACCTCAGCTTTCTCAGAGAAAAAGCTTGCAGGCCCGAGCCACGCTCACTGGTGCGCTGCAGCCACGGGGGAGCCACACAGCCTGCGCCATAAAGGCTTTTCATTTGCACGCACCTTGTTTGTCACACCGTCCGTTTCATGTCACGAAGAGCAGCTTTATGAGGAGGAAAAACTGTTAGTGAAAGCGAGAATGCAGAATCAAACGAATGGAAAATGCTAGATGTAACTATTAGTTTCCATGCCAACACAAAGCATGCGAAAGCAGCATTGGATGCCATTGTTTTCAACAATTCTGGGGAATTCGCAGTAGGGCCACTATTTAGAGTGAAAAAACATCTCTTTTGACTTGTATACTCTCCCCTGAAGGAGGTTTTAAGAGAAGAAAGCATCTTAATGTGGCCGTGAACAGCTTTATCTAATAATTTCATTCCCTGAACGCAGAAGAAATCTGCACCGAAGGCTGCAGCTCAAAGGGGAAGCCTCACTCACACAAATTTAATTTCTTTTATAACATCGTCTATTAAGCAGCCTGTAATTGTTTAATCAATCCATTCCTCCAGTTTGGATGAATAATTAAGTGGTGGTATGGTGCTTGTCTCCCCAAGGACAGGGTTTAAAAGGCTGATGGAGTGTGGCTCGGTGAACAGACTACATGTGATACTGCAAATAGTGTCTGTATGGCATCAATGCAACAAGTCAGTACTAGGGATGGGAATCTCTAAGCTCCTCACAATTTGACTTCATCTCCAAATGCCAAGATGAAAACATACAATTCTACTATATAAGTTTTTTTCTCATAATTGTGCATCTTCACAAGTAGCATTATCTAGTCAAATTTGAGTGTAGCCTGACATGCACATTTGTTGTGCCTACAGTCAAATGCAACAGTTTGAACACCCCCAATCAAATGACATTCTTTGTTGACTTTATACATGAAAATAAGTCAACACGTCCTCTACAGGGAACAAATGTAAATATGATGTTTTTTTCTACAAATTCCACTGCACAATTTCTATTTATTGCTGAGTTTAGCATATGGGGAAAAAAAAACAACAAAACATAAAATATGCCAAAACTTCCACATATTTTATGTTTTTCTTTTTGCCTTACTTGTAAATTCAGCAAATAACCAAAATTCAGCTAATAAAGTATGTTCTCTGTAGAGGACGTGTCAACCATTCCACTTAGAAAATTAATAAAACATGTGATTTGAAAGTTAACTTATGTCTGAGGTGCTCCGAACCCATCCAGTAGTGCGGTATTAGAGCCTATTTAGGCGTATTTTACTGCATTGGGTAAAGGCTATAGTGCTTTGGCATGCCACCAGTAGCATTCACAAAATACGTTTTTCACTCGCAAGTGAGTTAAAAATGAAACTATTGCAGAAATGTTATCCTTTCTAGTTCTGATTTTAAACTAGCTTTAGCTGAGAGAAGAGCAGGGTTTATTGATGTTTTATGCTTTGATACAGTATCTTTCGAGAGAGAATTGCAGTGCATCTAAGAATAGATTATTTCTGTTCACCCTCCTCTAATAAATATAGTATTCTAGAAATCACTTTTTCGCTACTAAAAATAATTTCTTATGCAAATTGTTAAAATTTTATTTAAGAAAGCTTAAAATAATTTTAAATTTATGAATATAATGTTGTTTTGGAATATAAAATGTCATTTAAAAAAGTATATATACTTGTTGCCCCTGTTGCCCTTTACATTGTGTGTAAATTTCATGAACAATGGACCAAAAACAAACAGCCCAAAATGACTTGGAAGAAAGTATTTTTGTGTCCTTTTCCTGTAAAGTTAGCATTTTGGAGATATGAGTTTTTCATAAAATACGTTTTTCACCCACCTCTAATAAATTTAATATTCTAGAAATCACT
>JAILXH010274865.1:48243-59113 GCA_023558415.1 Piaractus mesopotamicus | reverse complement strand
TATATATATATATATATATATATATATACACACACATCGCTGTTCTGTTATCGGAACAAAACCTCGTATCTCCATTTTTGTCGTTTTTCATAATGTGAAAATGCCTGTTGTTGTTTACATTGTGTGTAAATTCCATGATTAATGGACCAAAAGAAACGACCCAAAATGACTTGGAAAAAAAACTGGTTCCATTGACTCACATTAAAAGTATAGTAAGTTTTTTCCTTCTCCTGTAAAGTTATCATTTTGGAGATACAAGTTTTGTTCCAACAACAGCGATATATATATATATATATATATATAAACCTTCTCTACAAAATTCTACATCCAGCATCTGTCAGCAGAGAACTTCATTAAGCATACTTTTTAGTATTATTATTTATATTTGTTAATTTATAAGGTGGACTTCACTCAGAACTGACGTCGTTTTCAACCTCTGTGCATTCCAGCTACAACGTGGGACGAAAAACATGGGGGTCTCCATGAAGGCGATGATTGGATTTACTCAAAACAGCAAACTTTATGGTCATTGTTAAGATTTAACCAACTACTATGTATATTGGTTGATCTAAAGCAAAAAGTACACTTAGAGAAGTGGTCGAGTGCAGCATTAGGTTGGCTAGTTAGATAAATGTTAATGATTGATTAAAATGTATCTGACTAAAATGTAGACTACTTTCGCCACAAATACACTGGAGTTTAAACAAAACTATTATCAATAGAAAATGCTCAAATTGATCATAAAAAAAAAACAAAACATACAACTCTATCAAATTACAAGAACTGTGTGGTTGTAGTTACTGCCCACTTCTGTTAATTTTTAGTTTTTTATTTAACCTTTACTTAAAAAGATTAAAATCTCTTTTTGGAGGGAGGCCTGGCTACGATAACACACTATTTCCATTTACAAGAGCATAACAAAACAGACATGGGACAAGTTCAGTAGAACGTGTTCAAAACAGACAAAGAGCAACAGATACGTAATACAAAACACAAAATCCAGATTAGGAATAGTAATTGCACTCTTCAGTTATACTGTTTTTTTTTGTTTTTTTTTAAAAAACTCACTGAGAGAGTCAAAATCATTAAGCTGTTGTATGTTCTGAAGGTTATTCCTGGACCAAAGCACAAAATAAGAGAAAGCTGTTCTGCCCAATTCTGAACTAATCTTTGATACAGTGTAAAGCAGCATTCTAGATGGAGCGAGAATGTGCAGTAATATCTGTATTATATCTCTAATTATACTAATTATATCTCAGCATGTGATAGTGTGAAATCCTTGATTATAAATAATCTTGAATATTAATAAATTGAAACTAAGATCATCTTTAAAGCCAAAACTGCATATTCTAGAAGGATGTCCTACTCTGAAATACAATCAGATGAGCTCAGAATGCAAACAGGCAATACATTTTATTATTGCGCTTCTAGACCATGTACAGAGAATGGAAAACCTTACTAGTATCAGGGTGCAATGAAAAATTAATAGTACAGCATCAATACACTGCAAAAATACTAAGTAGAACAGAATACAGTATGTGTATGAGACAAACAGAAGGGCAATAGCAACAGCCTACCTGATAAAAGAGTTGTCAGAAGTAGTAGAAGTAAAATCAAATTGACATAATAAAAAAACATTACGACACTAAGCAGTGTATGTTTTCTTTGTAAGCAGGGAACTCATGATGGATTTTAAACCTGGCCGGACATGATTAAATGATTAGCAGGTAGTGCTTGCGGTGGTGATCTGTTATCTTTTTTGAGTTCATTCTTTCAGAGACTATGCCTTAAACCATAAATGTATGAACTCATCATTTCCCAGCAACATTTACCTTCACTTTGTGTTCCACATGTGCTAGGTTTGGGCAATAACCCATATGTCCAGGAAATTGCCAAACAGCAACAGTCCGGAATTATTTTGGTGAGGAAACGGTTTAGGGACAAAGAGAACTTTTCATTGCGGGTCTACAAATTTACAAACATTGCACAAGATGTCTCATGCCAGGCAGCTTGGTTCACTAAGGTGTTACGGAGGAATAAAGGATCTCCATTAGGAAATTAAAATGATTTTTTTAAAAAAAAGTGCGTTATTTGCCTGAGCCAACTTACGGGAAAGAGTGCTACATATATGCAGAATATAAATAAAATAAGGATATAGAAAGCAGTATAATGTAAACTAGCGACAAACATTCTACTTATTTGCATATAACTACTTTTAGGCTAGTTTCAGAGTTTGGATATTACACTTAATGACTAACTTACAATTGAAATGTTTTGCTCACAGTGTATTTGAAATCTGTGCACGAGTTTTGACAAAAAGCAGATGGCACTGACAGGCTAGGTATTCTAGCAGCCCTTTTGTTTATCAGACACTGTCATCCTGCTCTAGTTAATGGTTGACCATAACTGGTAGACAGGGCCAGAACTAGATCATTCATTAGCAGAGTCTGGTGCAATGCAGTTATTCCCAGTCCATACATGGAGTTTCCCACCATGTTTTTTTGCCAAACTGAAAAGAGTACTCCTCTCTTAGGAAATTGAGGATTGTTGTTTGCCTATAAATCTAGCTTAATTAGAGGTTTTATTGGTGTGTATTTTCTCCATGCATGTGGCTTATTAGTTTATGTCAAGCTTTTTATCGCTACCGGCTCCAGCTTATTGAGAACAACAGCAGCAGGCACAGCAACAAAATGCAATGTCATTGGGTGAACTCTGTTGTTGTCAAAAGGCTTTCTTGTGTTTGCCTACTTACATAGTTAAAGATTAAAGCAGTCATTTGTGTGCACAAAACTTACTAAATATATGACAGGTTAATCACTCCCGATCACGTTCTCTTCATATGTTCTTGTAACGTTATCAATAACATGTTGTGCTATATTAAACCAGGTGAAACGTATAATGGCAGGTTAGTATGTTTTCTTTTTTTGACAGTCATTGCATCATGCTGGTGGAAGTGCATCTGTTAGCAGTACCTAATTGTCCATCCTTTGAGATTATGGCTGTATAGTCTAGACAAGCTGGTGGCCTCCGTAAGACCTCCCCCATACTCTCTGGGGTTTTGATCTTTGCTCAGAAGCTCGGTTTTGGAGAATCATCTCCCTGCAGACTGCCACAGGGCTTCTTATATTGTGTGTTGCCATGGCATCAGAACATTACAGCCAATCAACACACACCAACACAAGACCCTCACAAAAAAGACTCTACAATTAAACCATACCACGTTAAGGACTATATCACATAATGAACAATAAAGAAGCAAACTGAAGAATGCAATTTTCCAAGGCCCTAGAAATATGACCCAACTAAAGTATTTTAGTAGAACTGCACAAGGTTTTTACATTCCTCATTTATGTAGGCCTGGCAACAAGTATGCGACTATAATGTCTCCAAAAATGTACGCATTTAACCCCCCGCCTGCCCCACTCCTTTCCTTTTTGTATCTTATCATCCTCAATCAGATACCATGAGTATGAAAATTATGCTTGCATAGTTTACATACTCTGTCAAAGGCATACATTTAGCTCAATATCTAAAATGCCAGATCATCAAAAATGAGGAAGTATGGTTAAAAACACTCATAGTTGGGAGCACACAGGAAGCTGTGATCAGTTTCACATTCTAACTTAGCCTTGTAGAGTTTGGCTGAGGCAGAGGAAAAAATAATACATTCAAAAGAATTCATTTTCTTGGCACAGTTACCAAAAGCAGGTAAGGGAGGGTCATCAGCTCATTTCTCAGAACCAATATCACAATATCCTGCTTCCCTATTCTTTCCTCCTGATAGGCGGACTTTATTGCTAAGTTTGTTATGCTTCCATGTCAGTCAGTCTTGTTCGACTCTTAACAGTCTGAAAGATGTAGGCCAGTCATTTATTTTACCTACACACAATGTACTTGACTAATAACAACACTACGACATTGTCCCCATGTTTTACCTTTGGTTGTGCTACCTAGCTGCAGAGTGACACTTGTGGGTGTAGCTCTTGCAATGTTTAGCACTGGGTTTTTTTGTCTGGTAAGTATAGAATTGAATTGAGTAATATGGAAATATAAAGAGTATCTAATAATGGAAGAGTGCAGAGTGCACTGGTTGTCAAAGGAAGACACCTCAACATCTACAGTATTTCCTGACAAAGACAAACTACTAGTAGAAATTAGGTCTTACAGGGAAAAAAAATTCTGTTCGCAGGTTACCCTCAAGTATGGTGATATTCAGAGTTAGGCTAAACACTTAAAGTAGTGATGGCTGAATACTGAAAACACTGTCCTAAATATATTCAGTAACATACTCAGAATACAGTTAAAATACATATTGATAAGGCACATGGGAAAAACTTTTTAATTCACACTGTTCCTCTCTGTTACTGGCCGTCTTATGAACTAAGCAAACAATTCGCCGTACCCCATAACAAAATGAGTATAAAGTGGGTAGCTGGGTGATTTTCAGTTAATAGAATATAACTTGCCCCGATATGCGTGCATATGTCAAGTACAACACCGATGGTAGGCTTATTACTTGTGAATATGTTTATTCTGAATACTGGCTTTAAAAAATGTAACTTGGGTTGAATACTTTCTGTTTTCCAAATATCTGACTGAGATAATGAAGGGTGTTTTTTGGAGTGACGCCATAGGGGATGTTTTAGTCCTCTAACCTTTGTAGCAGCTTTTCTCAATGTTTGCAGCAAGATTTGCACTTATTAGTTTTTTATTATTATTACTTTGAGAGTGAGTGAGAAAGTTTGCAAGATGACTGAAGATATGTACTTTGATGATTGTGAGCCTGATATATTTCTTCAATTTCTTTTGAAGAAACTTGGGTCCTGTACCACTAAGGAAAGAGAACTTAGATATTAGATATTCTGACTCACAAGTTTAAAATATTTAAAAATTTTTACATTTTCAAAGAAAAACATTTCAGTTTTTGAAATGATGTAATGAAATTACTACTACACAAAATGATGAGATGAAGAAGCGCTCTCAAACTTATTTCACAGTGTTCGGAAATAATGTGGTGATGAAAATTGTGAGCTCTTGCGTATATTGTGAGGTTTGGATGAATTTGTGATGCCAAATTCCAGGAGGGAGTGTTTGTAAGAATGTATTTCAGTGAAACCCTGTTGAAAAAGCTTGTTGTACTGTACGTTCTGCGATTTTTGACCGTTTTTACCATCTCACAGCAGGTGCATGATAAAATCAGAGGTGCTTGCTTGTGGTGACTGTGTGTGAGCTCTATCCCAGTAGACCGGTGCAGCGCTGGCTGATGAAACCTTGATTGGCTGTACAGGCGTCAGTGCCAATGCCTGCTATGAGTTCACTCAGGTATAAAGTTACATCAGCCAGGTCTCTGCTGCCTCTAATGTACCTGGAGGAGCAGCTCAGTGGGGCTCCCCTCACCACAACGGACAACAGGAGGAAATATCAGAAGTGTTTACCCAACCATAGTGACACCTCAACAGTCAACAGTCTGTTGGGGGGCAACTACATTGTTTTCATCTCTATAAACATCAAATGAAGATTCTGGTGATAAGATGTACTTAAGACTGTCACATGCTCTGGTTTTATTATTCATTTTATATTGCCATTATTATCAAGGTGCAATCTATGGTGCTCAAGTCAACACGTTCATGCAATTCTTAGGTTTGGGCTGACTGAGTTTGGAAACTAGCAAAGTTCTTCGCCCTCCTGTCCATAGTGCATGCTAGGAAACCTCAGCTTGCCCAGATGACTTTCTGCTCCCCATCTGTGGCTGAAATGTACTAAAAAAAGAAAAAGCGAGGCAGGAACCTCCTCCGCACTCTGTTCAGTGGTATGATGTCACTGCCTCTGCCTGATTAATGTTTCCCTCCCTGCTTGGGTGTCTGTTTTTTGAAACTGTGGTTCAGCAGCCAATGGCAAGAGAACAAGTCACAGCCTCAGACAGAGGGACCATACACAAGGCAGCACGCACACCATCTCATGATAACACCTCGGCTGCTTTGCTAAACAAATGAGGTGGGACAGATTTGGTCTAATGGGAGGTGAAAGGAAACAGCGGAGGCAAATTCTTTCCTTGGAAGTCAGATTAACAATTAATGGCAAAACTACAATCTGCTTGACTGTCCTTCGCGCTTTGTGCGAACAGTGTGCTAAACAACCAAAGAACATTTATGAATATATCATGATTTGCTAAATGTCTGGCACAGGCCTGGCTACTCAGATTAAGCTGCCACTGAGGCTAATATCTTTGACTTTGACATCGCTCACACTTTTGATCAAGTAAGCGAGAAAGAAGCGGAACCAAAAGCCTGCTCGTATCTGAGATACACTTCCTTTCAAGCATGAAAAAGGAAAAGCACAGCAATATGTCATCTGCTGCTTATCTGGTCTTGCAATGAGATTATTTAGGGCTTTGAATGACATGAAAAATGCTTGTTGTTTGAGGGCCCCAAAAAGCATCTGGAAATGTAACTTTACTGAAGTGCTTCAGTTTCCTTGATAAAATGTTTAACAAAATTATGTTTGTTTAACAGAAAAGCACTTCTGATGTTAGGACTCTTGTGTGGAGACAGCCTTGAGAAGAATTCCAGTCATACTGTACTAAGGGTACTCTCTGGGGCTGTTTGTCTTACAGAGGTGTCGGTGAGATTGTGTTCATCGATGGGATTATTAATTCAGAAGTGTACAAAGGCATTGTGGGTCCAAACCTGCAGATGTCTGCAAAGGAATTGCTCAAACGACAGGTCTTGAAATGGTCTGTTTAAAATAAATGGCACTTAATTGGACATTTTGTTTCCTAACACAATGAACATAATACAGTTAAATTTGGCACAAATGTCTTAATACTGTAGCATGTTTAAGAAATATTTACATGTTAGTTTTAGGTTGTGCCTTCTTCAGTATGGGTTCATTTTACTAAGGAGCTGCCCATGTGTGTGCGAGACCTAAGACAGTATGGTGTAGTATTTTAATGAATATATTACTATTATAATCAATAAGAAATCCATAACCATATGCTAAAAAAGTTTAACAAAAGTGTATTAATCCTCTCACTAAGGATAGGCCTTTCTGTGTGTAAGTTTTTGCATTGGAGAGTCCCTGAAGTTCAGAAGCATCTAGAAGCCAGTGTACTTTGTTGTGAGGGCAAGCTGACCCCCAAAGAGTGAGGTAAGCTGATAGGGAACCAGTCACAATCAGTTTTGGAACCAGTTTAATAAGGCAAGAGCTAATTAGTAGCCTTGAAAGGATGGGGGCAGCTTGGGATAGCTGAACATGGAAAGTTTTTTAAAAGTCAAGCACAGGTGCGGTTGTAAATAAGGGTTTCCATCTAAAGTGTAGAATCAGGAAATAATGGGAATCAAAATGATATGGGATACTGTGAGATATAAAACTGGATATAAAAAAAGGATGTTCCTGTGATGTACTTTGCATTTGGTTGTCCAGGAGCCATCTTGCCACTTGAAGCTCAATAAAGAAGAGGGCCTTTTCCTTCCCTCCAAAAAAAGTCTTTTATTCAACTTTCTTTTATTTTTGACTAAACTTTATTTCATTTTGCGTTTACGACGAGAACAAGCAATCAGATTTATTAAAGAACTGAAACATAGTTATAGAACAGATTAGTGTTTAATTATCCATATGTTTGGGCTCTGAGCGAGCAGGAATCACACTTAGTCCCGACAATAGGACAAGGAGACATGAGCTGGGTAGCGAACGAGCTGTTAGAGAAGAGAAAACAGTTTATGTACGGCATAGCTGTGGCCAACGTCAGCTGGAAATTAAAGCACCATTGCGTGAAAGCTGTGTCTTTTTTAATAGTGGTGAATGTCTTGAGATGTGAGCGATCGAGATTTTTCACAAATTCGTATTACAAAAACAAAGCTTATCTTACTTTAGGATTCTGATCTTAACTCTTCCTTATCTTATCTCAAGTTAGGAAATCTTAAGTTAACAGTCAACTGTCCTGTCTGTTACCTAGCAACCGACCATACGTACCCAGCTGAAACATAAATATGTAACTAAAATAATCAAGTTAGCTAGACAGCTAACTACCGTTACTGATGTAAAAAGGTTAAACAAAACTAAAGTGCGATAAACTTCAAGTTAAGAATATTGTGACGGCACTTTGCAATGTTTATCAGAGTTATCAGAGTTATCAGAGCGCCGCCGCTCTACAGTTTTATTACTGACCACCTTCACTGTTCTGTGTTATCTGATGAGTTTTATCAACATTAACACCCGAAGGAAATAGAGGGGACGGTGGAGATGGGTGTCTGCAGTGTCTGAGATTTCTGAAACGCCTTTTAAAAAAAAACTCATAAGTCAAAGCATCGTTTTCAATGTAGACAATAGATAAATGTAACGTCACTATGCTAGTTACAGTGAACTACGCTGCCTGTCACTGCATAAAACAATAGAAACAAACTGTCAAAACAGAAGTTAAGACACCTCTGCGGTTGTCCTAAAGTTAGTACAGTAACGTTATTTAGGAAATTCTGTCTGGTTAGGCTGTTTCTGTAAAACTGTTTTCTTATCTGGAGTTAGGATAAGATTACCCAGATGGCAAAAAGTATCCGACATGGATCCGGGCTGGATCCACCATAAAATCCAGGATCCGTAAAACAGATCTGATCCGGAGTTCACTTGCGCAACAGACCAAATCTGGATTCCGGACTAGTAACTGGTTATCAATCTAAAAACAGTAGCTAAAAGTTCAGCTACTAACTTTAGCTAGCTAACGTAGTTAAGCTAACCTAGCTAACTTATTTCGAAATAGGCTGGGATATAGCTAGCTAGCTAAGTTTGCTAGCCTAGGCTTACTTCAAAAATGAACGTGATGAAGGAGATGTCCTTTAATGTTAACGATAGGTTTAAAAACAAGAAGTACGTGTGTTTTAGGCATGACCGGTCATATAGATATCTAAATGTTATACATAAATAAATCAAATTACCAGCAGAACTCACCAAAGACGACCGAAAACCGTCAAGCGTGGGCGACGGTTAAACCGAAGTAGTTCAAATTTCAAATGCAGCGTCTCCCTCCGTGCAAGATGCGGCTGTGAATCAGTCCATACGTCACAGAGAACCAGCGTGTGAATCGAGTCTGTATTGGAGCCGGGCCGCATCCGCTAAACGGAGGTCATTGTTACGCGGATCTGCCGCAGGAAAAGCGGATCGGGACACGGAGTCCTCTGCTTTCTGGATATGAACCCAAAAACTGTTGTTCTGTAATAGCTTCTGTTCTAAATTCACTGCTGACTGATGTTGTCAGGGTGACTAAACAGATAAGATTTCAGAGTTAATACGTTTCTGTAATACAGCCCTAGAAGCCAAATCACTTGTCCTGTACTTTACTGATCCTACAAGGGAAATGTGTCATTTTGCTGCCTAAGTCTGCCCAGTTTGGGAGCAGCACACTGCTCACTAGAGAGCAACCCAGTCAATCCTGGGATTCGAAGCCATGGCCTTTCAGTTGCTGGCTTACTGCTCCTAACACTAGGCTACCAGCAACCTGTGCTATATAAGGATATTCAGGTACACACACACAAAAAAAAACAAAACACTAGAGTACAGAGGAGGAGTTTTCTTTTCATTCACTGGTCATATCTCAAGGGAACTAAAGGCATTTTCAGAGGTCACAAATGGGCCAGCAGAAATAATTTTTCATAACCCTGTGGAATGCAACACAGCACTCAATTCATATAAAGGACAACTCTGTGGGGTGGAGGACCTGGTTCAGTGTAACTTCTCTTTACATAAAGTACGTCCAGCTTATCGCAGTACCACGAAACATATAGACAAAACATTTTTAGAACAGTTATATTTGCCGGGGGGGGGGTTAGCCTACTTAGAGTGCTATGTCAGTATTGTGCAGACACAGTGTGTTTCTTATTCCAACCCTTTCTAAGAAAGGAGTGAGCTTCAGTAATTCAGACCTTGTGAAGATCCTGTGATTGATGAATGATGTGCAGATCAGTGTGAAATTTGCCCTGTTAAAATGCAGCAGATTAGCATTAAATCTGCTCTGTTTACTTCACAAGGGGAAAGATGCAATTTGAATAATGTTATCAATCAGTTTAAACACTGGTGCATCAAATATCAAGCATTTGAAGTTTATTAAAGCCAGGCTGGGTGCTTGTTTTCATAAGGTAAGCTAGTAATACACTGCATACATGGATATACTAAGGCAAACGTGTTCATTACTATTTATAGTATAACTTATTTAAAGCTGATTTTGGAAGACGTGTCACTCAAACTGGATTTTTAAATGAACTGTTTGCTAACTTTTGCCATACAGCACCCGATAACATGCTTATGTAACAAGGTTAGTGCTTTAGGATTGCACAGATACAATTTAAGTTCATTGATTTGAAACTTGTGACCTATAGGCTATTAAATTAGATGCTTGTGTGACCCTCTATTGTGCTGATTGTAAAATATGTAAAATACAAATTGTTCTCTATTCACAGTTGGGGAAGAATACTCTCTCGGCTTGTTTCATGGAATGTCTTCTGACCTGCCTTCTGCACATCCTACAGATACTTTAATTGGAAACTCAGAGGTAGGGAAAACTAAAATAAAGCTGATGTACGTGTGCGGAAGTAAATACACCCCATGAAATCCTTTTTTTTTTTTTTAATTAAACATGTGGTCATATCAGTATTTGATCTTCAGTTAAACAGTATGTACACATGAACAATATGCAATAGAACAATTAAAATTTGACTTTACAATTATTCATTTAAAGAAAAAAAAACATTGAGATGTCATTTTTATCTGCTGAAAAAGTAAGTACACCCCTGGTTTCAGTAGCTGGTAACTACCCCTTTGGTAGAAACAACTTTGTGTAGGCGTTTCCTGTAACTGTCTACCAGTTTCTGACCTATGTAAGTGG
>JAILXH010274865.1:229-13237 GCA_023558415.1 Piaractus mesopotamicus | reverse complement strand
GACTGCAGATGGTAGAATTTTTAAGTCCTCCATTACTTATGATTAAGATCACAAAGTGATATGTCCACTAGAATTTCTTCAAAGGCAGATTGGTCTCAGCTCATTATTCTGTATATGCATATCAAATTTAGTCACAATTAGAGCATCACTGATAGGTTTATAGACCCTCATGTCAGAATAAGCCAGTCCAGACTGATTGATTTATATCTTGCAGCCATGCTGTGCAGAAAGTGCAAGATTTGTTTAATAATTATTGACCTTCAGACTCTCTCCTATTTTCAGTCTACGGTTAATAGGATGCAATAAAAATCAGTTTTCAAACTTTAACGATTTGCTGAAAAACAACAAAGTTTTTTTTTTATTAAAAGACTTTGCAAAATTGTCAGGCTTGGCAAAAAGCATAACATTTAGAAATGCTCTTGTGATGTGGCTCCCTCTGGAGGACGAAAAAAAAAACACCTGATTCTGCGATCAATATTTGCTCAAATCAAATAACAAGGTTTACTGTCATGTTAAGCAACATAGTTATCTTTGCAAAGTGTTAAGGTTCATTGAGATATATAATTTGAAACAATTTCTAATGAAGACATTACACTTAGCATTGTAAGAGCCAACTTAAGCTGAGTCAAGCCAAATGTCATATGTTTCCTCAGCTGATTGTTAATGTACATTTATGGCCCCTTGTGTTACAGTAAGCCTCACCAAGCTGATTGAATCATAACTTAGATAGATAAATAGATACTTTATTGATCCCGAAGGAAATTTAGCAATAATACTGTGCTTGCAATAAAACTGTGCTTAAAAGGCAAGATTTTCTGAATAGTAATTGACCTTGAGACTTTGACTGTTGTTTTAAGATAAAGCTTGAGAGGATGCAATAAAAATCCATGGAGGAGTGTTAAAAAAATCACATTTAAAACTTTGAAGATCTACTGGAAAACAATAGAGTTTTTTTTTAAAGACTTGTATTTGAAAATGTCGGGTTCAGAGGAATACAAAACATCCAGAAACTTTCTCTGCCACAAGATAAATATAGTAAAGCTTACACGTGGAGTTGCACGTGGAGTTGGCAATTTGCAGATATTTCTAAAGCTCATTTTCTCTATGTCTTTTAATAATGATTTTTTTGAACTTCCGTTTTGGAAACTCCTGCTTTATTCATCTATTTTACTTTGACTTTCCTCTTCCTTATGCAAGTGTCTTATCTATTGTACATAATGAATTTTGAACTGGAAATTAAATAGAAGGGTGGTCTCTTTTGTGCAGTATTGTAAATATTTTTTAACTAGAATTCCACCTAAAGTCCTAAACTTGCTGTTTTCAGAATGCTGTAAAGTATACAACTATTCAACTGATCAGTAATTATTCAACCAATCTGCATTATTCTGCTTCATCCATAAACATGAATAAAACAGTGAAAAAATTTGCACATCAAAATTCACTCCTGGATAAATAATAAGCATGCTTAAACATGCGTTTCGGAACAAGTAAATCTGAAGTGCTTAATAAATAAACATAAGACAATCAAATTTCACTGTTGTCTGTGTAGGACAGTGTTATCATAACATCTCACTGAACCTGTTATGCAGAACTGAAACACAATTACAGATGTTTTAGCTCTGGTATGTTTTTGAATCACTTTAACAGTAACCCACCGTAAAAACAATGCAGCTTTTTGCATTGCATTGAATGTTTTGCTTCTGACGTGTAAAGAATTCAAATATAAATCCTCACCCCCCACCACCCCGACGAATCATCCTGTTTCAGGCTTTAATTTTTAATCCAAAATATGTTCTTATTGCTTTTAAAAATACTGACATCCAAAATGTTTTGTTTTCTTAGACGACCAGTTTAAGTTTGTCATGATAGTGTTATTTATAACATAAAAATTGTAATATAGATGCATTCAGAAATGTTCTTTTGAGCATCTTTATTCCTTCTGTAACAAAATGTTAGAGATAAGGGTATTATGAATTAAGAATTAAGTATTAAGAATTAAGAAAGTTTTACTTTATTAATAAATGCATTTTTAATAAACATGTGAAGAAATGTATTTGGGTAATTAGATCAATTTTAGCATTATTTTATTTTACAGTCCACTAGTAGTTTTTGTAGTTTTGCGACCATAGATTATAATCTATAATCTAAAATAATAAAATACCAAAATCTTATTCAGTCATCAATTAAAGGATGATATTTATGAACAAAATATTTTGTATATTTTTAAAACCAATTCGGTCCCTAATGTGTAAAAACTTGTTTGATAAATCATTTGATAATGTGTAAAAACTTGTTTGATAAATCATTTGATAGAGACAAGTTTAAGCTGCACAGTAAGTGAGGACAATAAAACTCATGAATTATCAACAAAGATCTCTTGTAATGCGGCAGAGGTGCCAAGCTCAGCTTCAGGAAATTTTCCTGTGCAGGTTAGTTTCATCCACGGACCGTGATTAGCTTTGCTTGTCTGTCCTGATTGATCTGTTTGTTAGATGAGGGTCGGAACTAAACACTCCAAGTTACAGTAAGCTTAAAGCATATTTCCAGTAGCCAAAAAAAAAAGAACACAAAAAAAAAACATTTAGGGAACACATTAATGTTTAAATGACATAACACAGGAAAGTTCAATTTGTGTCAGATCTGTTTGTGTATAAGAAATTAAATTTCACCATAATTTTCTTGGTTAGATAATAGTACATATAAAGGTGTATCAGAGAAATTCTACCTTGTTATCTGCATTTAGGCATTTGATAAATTTACACAGTGGCCCTAATATTGAACCCTCAGGTACACCATTCTCTATTGCTAAGAATTGTAAATCCACCATTTTCCTTTTAGACCTGAATGTCTAAAGCAACTTTAATGTTAGGTTTATAATACATTTTGCATCCTAAAGAAAACAACTAAGAATATTTTTTTAAACGTAGAAAGACAAAGCACATTATATCAGGGAGATCTAATCTAGTGCTGGGAAGTGCACATAATAAAATTTGTGGTAAAAGTATAAGCCATTCTGAACCATTACTTAGTCAACCATTCATTCAAAATAGAAAAACATTCCCTGACAGAAATGAAGAGTTCATTTAAGCTGTCAGATATTTGCAGTTGCATTTGCACTTTTAGGATGTATGTGTTCAGACAGAGAGTAAGCAGAGATTTTATTACATTTCTTCAACTGATGGTACTAAACGTGTGCTTTGATCGTTCCATTATGGTGGGTGTCACACGCTGGTGCAGTTTTTTAGCCCACACATTTTTATGCAAAGACAAAAAATGTCATTTTTGATATTATATTTGAATACCCTGGTATGTATGTCACACAATGATTTTAAGGAATATTCATAGAGGCTCAGTAATCATTTAGATATTTAGATGTATACATTCCAAATGCTTGAGACATTTCATAATTTGAGCTTTTTATGTTCAGACTGCACCAGTTTCAGTAATCCCATTTCAGTTTATGAGGACATGTGAATGTCATCATTGCATGTAATTGCTTCTGTTCTAATTTGAATTTTAAAGAAGTTAAGAATATTATCCCCATGTCGAGGCGACATTGGTGCTTTAAGTCTTCTGTGATGTTTGAAATCATTGTTGTTCACAGGAAAATGGGACATCAACTGATGACAATGCCCCCCCTGAACCTCCTGAGGACAAGAATCGATTAAAGGTAATGAAAAAAGTGGATAAATAAACACAACAACTTCACACACCACCTAAAAATTTTAAAGAAATAAAGCAAAACTGTTGAAGTACATAAAATGTGCATTAAAAAATAATGTGCTAAATTTACTTGATTTCATTTGTGTACATAATTTTCATATTAATAAAATACATAAACACAGTTTTGTACTTCAGTTTACTTATTTTGGCAGTCACTGTGCTGATGTAATTTTATTCACGAGGACATAATGCACACATTTGAATAATGTAAATTTAACGCAATAAATTTAACCTAGATTAGATGTGTTTCACAGGTTCTATCATATAGTGATGGGATTGTCAATCTATCATGGATTACCAGATAAAGTGAATTGTTTTGTTTTCATGTTTTTAAACAGGCTTACTCGCTCTGAGCATGAAAACAAAGTCACTTTTGACTATTAGACTAAGTCTGACCTGTTGTCATCTTTCATATCTGTGTACAATTGAGTGTTTGTATGCATGTCTGTCTCTCCCAATCTTCAGCTAAAGCCCACACTTCAGCGAGGGGGCAGTTCAGCCTCTTTGCATAACAGCACCATGAGAAACACCATTTTCCAGCTGATGATTCACACACTGGATCCTCTGGGAGAGGGTAAGAGCTCTTCAGTGTTATGTCTCTTCATAAAGGAAACCCAATTAGCATACATTGTATAAATCAAGCGTACCGTGAATAACAGTATAACTAATAAGCTGCAAATAATGCTGCATGCTTGGCGATACAAGCTCTTTTGGAGTGTCTGTTGTGGGGATAGATCTTTCTGTATGATAGATCAAGTTGAGGTGATAGAAGAGGCAAGAAATCTTAACTGTAATTTGGCCTGTCTGATTCATACGTGCGTCAACAGTTGTGAAAATACTTTCTTTGCCTGCAGGTGATCAGAGAAGAAGGAAAACTAGAGAACTAGGTGATATCATTTAGAGACATTATTAAAAACCTGTGTTGTTTTAAAAGAGGATGTGTAAGAGTCCCCTCTTCACCTCTAGCTGACGTAATTAGCAGTCCACCTGCTAATTAATAACTGAGAAAAAGATTATTCTTGCTAAGCTGATGCTGGTGTGATTCAAGACACCATGCTTTTATGAAATGGTGACATGCTGGGATTTAAATTAGTCATACGCCATTCTGTGCTTTCATCTGACTCAAAGTTCAGAGAAATCATCAATAGTTTAGTTTTTGCATTAAACATATTTACGGCCAATCATTAGATTTCGAAGTTCCAGAGTTCTTTTGAAATACACTTGACAGACATGGCACACTTTGAAGAATTTGTGGTTATTGCATGCTCTGAGGTTTTAAGGCTGAGTAGTTTGTGTAACAGGACGCAAATTCAATACGATATAATTCATAGCGCTGTTTTTGCATCACAAAATGATTCGTTTTTGTTACAGAACTAGAAAAGAAATGCTATCATAATTTTCCCCTTTCTTTCTTTCCTTCTTTATATATTTTTGGTAGTACCCACTTTTATCCAAAACTTAAACAGTGCTTGTTGAAGCAATAACTGGCACAAGCAATTTTCTTAGAAGAAAATAATATTAAAAATAAGATATATATTGCAGGTGTGTGTTTGGCAAACATGTATTATGATGGCTCATCCAAATGTGTGGACTATAAAGCTACAACTTACAAGAACTAAAATGAATGAGAGGACATTTTCTAACTCAATTACTCCTGACAAACTGTGGAGCTGCCAGGACTCTCTACAACCGAATAGAGGTGCAAATTAGACACCATAAGCATCCCTGTGGAGTTATTTGTTTTGCTTGCTCTGATTTGGCACTTAAAGGCTGCTTGAATCCTCTGGACATTTGGGTGATGTTTTTACAAAGGAGTTAACATCGCTGATGTATTAGCACAGGTAATTAATACTAGCACAATCCAGGCATTCAGTTTGCCACTCTTTGCCCATCAATATTAAACTCGAGTGGGAAACCGAAATGTTCCCAAACAAGAGATGAGCATGCAGCTCAAGCTTCCCCTCTCAGCACACCTGCTTGGCTAATCAAACACTCAAGGTAGTCAAAGCAGAAGTTAGCTTCTTATTTGAGTTGCTACAATATAACTGCTGCACCTTTGTGGATCGGAAAATTTGAATAAAAAGCAGCGTTAGCTTTGTCAAAGGTTGTCTAACCGAAAGAGTTTTTGCCAGTTCCGAGATCTTTGTGGCAAAGTGTTTTTGTTTTTTTTTTCATTCATGGTTAAAATATTTAGGAACATCATTAATTGTGTTAAATAGAACAATAGAACCATTCCCAATGTCACACATTTTATAGCATGAAATCTAGCCGTATTCGATTCAAGCACACATGGTCTTGCAAGTCCCGTATTGAAAAAAATTATATTAACATGCATATCGTGACACCCTAGTGCTGAGTGAATCGCCTCTCTCTTCTCTTCATGCAGAGAGCTCTCAGCTTTTGCTGCCTTTATCTCCTAGTACAGGGCGAGCTGACATGATCCAAGGCCATATATTCCACTGATATTAGGGAATAAGGGAACATGAAAAATACGACCTCTGTGACAATCAGTGTATAGAATAAAACGGTTTCAGCACAATCTTTAGTTATAGTGTCCTATTTCTGTAGACAAAAACAATGAGAAACACCGAAGTGTGTTAGAAGAGAGTCCCTTTGTCCTTCCCCCAGTAAAATGGATTAGCAAAGTGTTCCAAATGAAGGCAGCACTAAGTCCAGATTGGTACTAAGCAGATAAATGCCTCGCTCTCACTCTATGGAGTGATGAGTGATTCAGTAGGCGGAGCGTGCATAGGAATAGTCTTAGCTCTATGATATTTTGTCATGTCACGTCCCAGAATGTGCCATCATTCAGATGTGCACTGGATCATTTTTTTTACTGAACAGGTAGATTTGTGAGCTGTAGATTTTGTACTGGGTGACAAACACGCTGAAGATGTGATAAGATCTAATAAGATATATAACAATTAGGTTTTATTAAGAGCATAAGAATCACAATATATATGTCGTCACAATGTAACCACACTGAAGTGTAATTTTAGGTTTAAAAAGGAAACTGTTGCATTATTAAATGTAAAATCGCAATTTAAATGGTTAAGAAGTCTGAGTTATATATCAAATCCCCATGAGCATGTCAAATTCAATTATGCATGAAAATTATGGGATGCACTTACATTGGCATTCCGTAATTACACTGATTTCATTGTCAGCGTGTTACCTGACTAAGTAAAAAGTTACTAAATTAAACTGTTTGGCAGGAAAACCCCATAGGAATATGGAAATGTGTTTTTGATTATACAGTAATTTTTCTATTGCCAGTCAATCATGATGAGTTCTTTAAAATGCTAAAGAATTTACTGATGGAGCCAACTAGGGTTAAATCATATACATCCAGTGCATCTGAGCTGGGCTATAGGGGTCAGTGTTAGTGGGAGAGGAGGTGCTGGGGTCTCTTGTGGATGATGACCTTCAGTCTGCCCTCCAGGAGTGGCTCTCCACCTGTGGCCTCAGGGTCCCAGCTCAAGCTGCCAGCGCTGCGCTGCTCCAGCTCATTAAGCTGCTTTTGATTGAGCTCATAAAAGCTGGCCAAGAGCCAGCCTCCAGCGCCCCAATCCCTTTATCTCAACAGGGCTCTCCCTTATTCACACACTGCAGATACCGCACACCCGCTGCACTGCACTTCGCGTGGTCCTTGTTGACTTAACATTAGCCATTCATCCTTATTACCGCACGCACTGTGGGGTTAGGTAAATGCCAGCCGATCTACACTGCCCAGCAAAAGTTTGGGGACTCCTTTCTGTCTTTGCAGGTTTTCCCAGTAATGTTTGATTTTCTGTTACACAAAGGTTTTGTTAGGGTAATTATCTGTTTATCAATGCTTTGAGTATATTTTGCAGCATTCAGCAAAGTGTCCTAATCTAAGTAAACAGCAGGTTTTGCTTAAGTAATTATTTTGATATTATAGTTTTAGAGTTTTTGATATTTGCTGTGTTACAGACAGTGGTTCCAGCTCCTAACCCCTGTTTCATCTCTTCCCTTCCTCAGCACAGCTGATTCAGCTCATTAGTTTATTACAAAGCTTTTTATAAGTTGGATCAGGTGTTTTGGGGCAGGGAATACATGAAGTTATGCAGGCGTTTGTGCATTATTTTGATTGCATGTCCCCACTACAGTTTTAAACATCAAATTTATTTACTGTTTATACATAAAGTAACTTATATATGCAGACTCAGTTATATCAAATGCCAGCTAAACATCTGAAAATCACATTGGTAACATTTTATAATAGCCTGAAAAGCCATCATTGTAATTTTTTGCAATATTTTCGCAAAATCCACCCAAAGCGAAATATGTACAAACTAATGGGGTATTAGACTGTTCAGAACCTGCCATATGATTTATTCATTATTTATAATTCTAAAGTCTTAAATAGGTAGTCTAATATAAACATTTAAGTTTAATGCTTGTGGGTGCAGTGTCGTGCTTTCAGAGCAGCAACTTGTTTATCTTGTTTGAGATACAATAAGGATAAACAACCAATGATGTTTTTTTATTCATTGAAAGTAAATGCTATATGAGGGCTGGCAGGTGGGTGGTATCAGATCCTAGTTACAGCACTGGTGCAAACATCATGCTTATCTGGTAGGTAAAATCTGATTTCTGATGGTTGAACACCTGGAAGGTGTAAGTGCTGATGTGAGATGACATCATAACAGTGGGAATAAAATGTGTTTGAGTGTGGCTTTATTCCCAAAGTAGCACTTTTGTCAGTTGATCCTTCAGTTTTGCGGGTTTTGCAAATAACTGCAGGATCTAAACAGCTTCTTACTTACATTTTTTTCAAACTAACAGAGAAGACATTTCATTACAAACATTTGACTTGTGAAGTATGCTGGATAACTTTAGCTGATGGGCAGGATTACACATCTGAGTTTTTGTGAAGTTATTTTTAAAGTTATTTTCAATGGAGTGATGAGTGATTTGGTTGGTGCGAGCAGAGAATACTCTTGGCTTTATAATGTGGGCGTGCTAGCATTTAATGTGCATCGGATCATTTCTTTTATTGGACAGGTGTATTTTATCACTATGCAAAGAAAAACATATTTGTCCGTTTTTAGTTTTCTGCATTCTGAGCATGGCAGCTGTTCTTTAAATTGTATGAAAATTTCATGATGAATGGACTGATAGAAATGCTCCAAAACCGCTTGAAATAAAATCTCTTTACATTAAGTTACATTGAACGTGAAGAACGTCTTTGCCCTCTCTTGTAAAGTTACCAGTTTGGAGATGCTTGTTTTTCTTTGGACAGTTTGTGAGTTGTAAATTCTGCATTAGGTGACAAACCCAATATCACTGTAGTTGCAGTTTTATATCAAAAACTGCAGTGCCTACTATTGAAAGGTCTGTTTCTCCCAGTTGATCACCTGTCTGGGATAGGGAAAGGAAGCTTATGGTTTACAGTGCCCTGGGCAGCACGTGGTACAGCTGGGATTTAAACCTGAATTCCAGTACAGGGCACACCTCTGCATTTCTAAGAAATGCATTAGGAATCTCTTACATAACAGTGTTGTAATATTTTTATAAGCAATGAATCATCAATCATAAATGAGGGCTTTGTCTTATGTGGATCATGCATGTGGTATTAAATGAAGCTCTGAGTGGGCTGGGTCTAATACATTTAAGATTTACTGTATTCGGCTCCCAGATCCATGATGTTGTCTTCTCCAAGGCTAATGTAACAGTGTACCTATACAGATCAGATGTGCTTCTTCTTTAGTGAAAATGAAAGCAAGACTTACAGCATACTTTATTACTATTCAGAAACCCCTGACATGATCTCAGTTAAATTAAGTTTGTGTCGTAGTATTCGTTACATATTATTGTTATACAGAACATTGGATCAGTGAAGGTAGTGTAAAATATCCATTTACTTATCTACTGAATTCTCTCATTTACTGCAATGTTATTCTGTCATCACACTTTAAACTGAATGATGGGGCTGCCTGATGTGTGGCTGCTGACTGTGACTTGATTCCCACTGATGTAGATGAAACAGTTAACTGTATTTTTGTGGGCAGATAAAAAGGTACATTTGAAGGTGTTTTTTATTGTGTCCATTTTTAAAAGCATTTATATCAATCTCTACTTATTAGACTCAGTGTTAAATGGAGGTGCAAAGCCTAGCAGCTCTTTGGAATGTAAAGGTAAGAAGGCTCAGGGTGTGTCTATGTGTCCATGTTGTTGTGGTTATTTATTTGTGATGTGATGGCTCTGATTTTATATTGAAATGACAGTCGTTGAGTCATTGTTTTTAAGCAAATTCTACAGTCAGGTTCAGAAAAAAAGGGCTGTTTAAGATAAATAGCATAGACATTGTGTTACGTGAAACATATGGGAATAATACATGCTTTTATTCTAGTGTTAAACATTATAAGACAAGTCATGCTTTTTCTCATCAAAAAATAAGGATCAAAATTATTGGTGGAGCTTCTGTAGCTTGATAGCAGGAATGTACATTTCTCATTAACAGCCATGACCAGAAATTGCTGCAGCTTTGTAGGCAATATTTACTGTCATGATTTATAACAGTACCTCTGCAGCTTAGTGTAAGTAACCTTATGGCCAGTCCTGGGCTGGGCTCTGTTTTAGCCGTTTCTGATAGAACCTTTACTAAGGCCAAAGAACACATTTAGGAGGGACAACTTTTTCAGGTCTTTGAAACTGTTCGGTCTATGCTTATGAATTTCAGTTCAGACCATCAATCTTTAATTTGAGACATCTTTTGGTAAATGTTGTACTGGGTTACAAACAACTAGGGTTGAGTTAGCCAGACAACCAATTTTATAGCCAGAATGTCTGATATTTAGCCACTGATGCTACTAATCAAGACATTTATTGAGATATAGTTTCCCCAAAATAGTACACTCTCCCAGTTGTAATCACTAGCTATGCAGTTGTATGCAAAATTTTGAACACCCCAATTCTTTTGTTGGTTTTCTAAGTGAAAATAAGTAACACATCCTCTGCAAGGAACAATATAAATATGACGTGCAAATTTTAGTAAACAATTTGCTGGGTTTTACTGGAAAGAAACTTTTGCACAGGCTCAAATTTAATGCTATAGAATGTATCAACTTTGCAAATGTGTTTTTCTGAATATTATGCTGTATTATATAAAGATCAACAACCATTTGATATTGGATATTTGTCCATTCTTTACCATACCAGGGTAATGAATGATGAATGTGTTACACATCTTACCTCAAATAGTTGTTAATTAAAGAGGCCATAGTCTACATTTTTTATTCTGTATTTTTTCCCATTGATAAGACTGGTTTGGTTTTATGTCCTCTGGAAGGCTTTACAAAGCTTTACATTTTACAGGTTTTTTGCTCAGCTGGTATTTGAAAACACCAACTGCGCCTTACATTGTGTGAACAGAAACTGTCAAAAATGACTTAGAAGAAAATCTTCATAGATATATTAAAGTTAAGCAAGTTTTTTCTTCCTCTAATTTGCCATTTCAGAGATACACTTGTGATACACAGAGAGACTTGTTTTGACAGTCAGGAACAGCATAACATTGTTAATCATTGTTCTCCACATTTTCTAATCAAGTATCTCTACTACAGAATGTCTGCAGTAACTGTCTTATCACTTCATTGTGAGTAAAATAAACTGCTGGGTGCTACAGTGACTTATTGATGCCCATATGTACAGTCAGATCATAAATATTTGGAAAATGGCAAAGTTATTTTAGATCTGTGTACATCAGCATATCAGAGTAGAAATTATATACTTTACATACTTTAATATGGAGCTTCAGTTTGAGGGTACTTACATCCAAATTGGGTGCAAAAGAATTACAACCATTTTCAACCAGGAATCAGAATCATGTTCATACATTGCCTTTGCACTGTGAAGCACTGTTCAAATAAAGCATGTAGCTGAGCAGATAATATAACCCTATACACTTCAGAATTCAATCTGCTGTTTTTGTCAGCAATCACATTATCAAAAAGTACAAGGGAGTCAGTTCTTTTGGCAGCCATACATGTCCATGCCATAACACCTCCACCATGCTTGACAGATGAAGTGCTATGCTTTGGATCATGAACACCTCCTTCCTTCTTCCTACTCTTCTCTTCCCGTCTTTCTGTTACAAGTTGATCTTTGTGCCCATTGGCAAACTCTAATCTGGTTTTCTTGTTTTTGAGGCTTACCAGTGATTTACATCTTGTGGTGAAGTCTTCTCACAATGACACAGATACTGCTACCTCTTGCAGGGTGTTTTTGATTTGGCCAGGTGTTGTGAAGGGGTTTTTCTTCACCAGGAAAAGGATTCTTCTGTCATCCACCACAGTGGTTTTTCATGGTCTTCTGGACGTTTTGGTGTTTCTGAGCCAATGTGTCTCCAGTGTGTTCTGTCCTTTTAAGATTGTACGAAACAGTTGATCTGGCCACACCTAACATTTTTGCTATTTCTCTGATGGGTTTATTCTGATTTTTCAGCCTAATTGTTGTTGCTTCATTGGCAGTGAAGCTCTTTGGACTTCATATTGAGAGTTAACAGCAACATATACCAGTTGCAGATTTCCACATTTGAAACTGTTTTCTGCTTATTTGTAAGTGAAATAATGAAGGAAGAACATACACTTGGAATGCCATGGAACAACTGAGCAGCCAATTGTCCAATTACTTTTGAGCCCCTTAAAATGGAGGACTGTGTCTGAAAATGGTTGTAATTCCTACACCTACACTGTTCATCCAATATGGATGTAAGTACATAATAATATAATAATATAACTAATAGGGGCAGTCGTGGGCTGGAGGTTAGAGAACGAGCCCTATGACCGGAAGGTTGCCAGTTCGATCCCCTCGACTGACAGTCCATGACTGAAGTGCCCTTAAGCAAGGCACCTAACCCCCAATTGCTCCCCGGGCGCCATGGATAGGGCTGCCCACCACTCTAGGTAAGTGTGCTCACTGCCCCCTAGTGTGTGTGTTCACTAGTGTGCATGTATGTGGGTGTTTCACTACATGGATGGGTTAAATTCAGAGGTCTAATTCCACAGTGTGCAAACTCTGTTGGCTGAAGGTTCTGATTTCAATTCAATACCATCAAAATTAAAGCTGCACTTTGAACTCACATTCATTATTTAATTTCAGCTCCCATATGCTGTGGTAGAATGCTAAACTAATAACTTTGTTGACAGCCAAATGTTTATGGACCTGGCTGTAAATATTTTCATGGTTGTGGCATCACATTCATTTAAAAACGGACTGTTTTCTATATATACATATATATATATATATCTATATATATAT
>JAILXH010274863.1:0-10526 GCA_023558415.1 Piaractus mesopotamicus | reverse complement strand
TTTTTTTTTTTTTTTTTGATGCAGTATGTAAATATTGTTTTAAAGCTTAATGTTTGCTTCCCAGTTCATATATAAAAACAAGCTGAAAAAAAAAACAGTCTTGAATTTGTGGTGGCACAAAATATACACATATTCAGACTACAACTGTTTAGCCCCGCCCTTTCACGCTGAAGTTATAAGGAGTGTTTCAGTCCAGATTGCTCTCTGAATGAGGCACAGCCAATCAAGACAAAGCTCATTTACATATTTCAATGTCAAAACCATAATAACTGAAACAGTCTGATTAATTTTAAGGCATAAAGAGAAGTTGGAAAATGAATTATGGATATTTTTGACATATAAACTTACACAAACATACAGAAAGTGAAGAAAAATGAAACATAAGGAAAAAGCAGGATATGGGCCTTTTAACAATTGCACCACTAAGATGCCTAGAGTAGTGAGAAATGCAGGATATGAAGATAATGCTGAGATTCGTGTTTAGCTGGAACATGTTTGGTTTGAGGCTACAAAGTGGAAGCTTTATGTAGGACAGTAAAGTGGAGGCCTGCATTAGGCCTGCTGTCAGCACAGAGCAGATGGAGAACAGAGCAGCAGCCAAAACCAACAGCTATCAGAGCGAGAGAGACACACAGTGTGCTAATGGAGCTTTATCTACAAAAGCCCCTCAGCTTATCAGCATGAACATGCCTCCAGAGAGTGACTGAGGACAGAAAACCAGGGACCAATCAAACATTTCCATATAAAATCATCACTAATGCATGCAGGTAGGTGTTTCAGACCCAGGAATAAAAAAGTAGGTAAAGTAAGTAAGTAAGTAACAAGTTAGTCAGTAAGTAAGTGAATAAGATTATTATTATTATTATTATTATTATTATTATTAGTAGTAGTAGTAGTAGTAGTAGTAGTATTGTTGTTTTGTAATAATAATAATAATTATTATAATTTTATAGGTAGTAGTAGCAAAGTCAAAGTCTCAAAAAAAGGAAAAATGTTTTTAATAATAACTTAAGGGCTAAGTAATAAAATCACAACCAAAAATAATAAACAGTCCCGAAAATATTTTAATGAAAAGGCTTTTAATGATCCCTTTATGAGTAATTAAGAGTATTATTGTCACTTTTTTGTCACAAGAAACTATTAACTATTAACTAAAAACAAGAACAACAACAAAAACTAACAATAATCAATTTTACACTTTCTGCAAGAGAAAATGTTCGTTTAATGGCTGCATTATGAATGAAATTTTATTAAAATCTCAACAAAAAATAAAATTATCCGTTTTTGAGTGAAAAAGTGGGGCTTTTATTGTTGTGTTCATGATGAAGAGCTGCGCGTTGATTTAAATACGCCTCTGCTCTCGGCCAATGAGGGCGCACCATCTCGGTGACGCCAGAGAGTAGGCGGGCGAAGGAGCAGCAGCTCGCGCTCCGGGCACGGCGCTGATTTTTACGGGATAATAACATCCGTCCCTCTGTTCCTCCACCTGTCTGTCTGTCCGTCTCCCTCTCTGTCCGTTCGCCGCGCTCGCGCTGAAGATGGCGTGCCAGGGTCTGGCGAAGGGTGAGACGGTGGCCACTCTGCGCGCGGAGTCAGAAAACCTGAAGGCCAAACTGGAGGAGGAGCGAGCCAAGCTGCACGATGTGGAGCGTGAGTACAGCTTTACTGACGAACAGTGCACACAGACTGGACACACTGGACAACAGACCGTAAAAACTGCAGACCGCACTGCACGCTTAACATGCATGTTTTACTGCGTGTCTGTATTGTAGTGTGTGGTGTGTACTAACCATGTATGTTCCAAACCACACTATGCACACTTGCCATGCACACTCTACACCACATCATGCACACTAGGTTAACTATGCACACTCCATACCACATCATGCACACTAACTATGCTCACTCCACACCACATCATGCACACTAACTATGTACACTCCACACCACATCATGCACACTAAATATGCACAGTCCACACCTCACCACGCACACTAACCACGCACACTCCACACCACATCATGCACACTAACTATGCACACTCCACACCAGATTGTGCACTCTAGCCGTGCACACTCCACACATCCGCAGCCTTTGTCATGTTTACCTCCCTCTGACTGCAGTCTGTTTCTCTCTCAGTGCACCAGGTGGCGGAGAAGGTGGAGACTCTGGGTCAGTTTGTGATAAAAACCCGCAGGACGCTGAAGGGTCACGGTAATAAAGTGCTGTGCATAGACTGGTGCAGAGACAAGAGGAGGATGGTGAGCTCCTCTCAGGTAAGCACGATGCTTCTGGATACATAACGTCTATGTGACCCCTGTCCAGGGTCCTTATCATGGGATTTTGAATTTCTTCCACCAGTGGGTGGAGCTAAACAGCCGTACGTTGAATAGGTGGATGTATGACATCACAAAACATTTAGAATGGGCTGTTTTTGGAGCTTAGTTTCCATAAATAAATTCATATACAACAAAACAAAAAAGTGAGAAATTTGGTTTTCCATCATTAGGGCCCTTTGAGTTGCATTAACAGATGTTAAAGGGGAATTACACCTATTTTTCAAAATTTCTGCAGAATTCAGTGGTTGGTGTGTAAGCAAAGTAATTCAGAGTGGTTTTATGTAAAATGGTGATCTACACATGTCATCTTCAAGTTTTGTATGGAATGTTAAAGATGGTAAAATAGTGGAAAATCTGAAATAATACGTTTTTCGTTGGGGACTATCTTGTCTCACAACACCCTACAATGTACGCCTGAAAATGTGTGGATCTTAAAACTGTGTTTTAGGCCAAAATCTTCTCAAAACTATTGTAAAACAGTGTCTCAGACGTCAGTCAGTGTATCCATAACCATTTCATATAATAACTTTTTGTGAGGGAGCTTTTAGAGGTGGACGTCTGGTTCCTATCACCACCACTGTGAACAATTCTGACAAAGTTTCTCTAGAACGGAGTGTTTCACACCAAACCACTCTGAATGACACTGTTTACATCTTAACCATTGAATTGTGCAGGTATTTTGAAAAACTGGTGGAATTCCCCTTTGAGCCATGAGTGTTTTTTCCTTCCCCTATAAAAGTTACACAAGATCTTCATATGTAAAAAGTAATGTGGTAAAACTGACCTGAGAGCAGAACAGCTTGCATTGTTTTAAAGCTTGTTTGCTATTGTTGCATATTATTACATACAGATTAGCACACTTTTGTCATTTTGGTATAATTTTCAATCTCTTTTCTAGGATGGCAAGGTCATTGTTTGGGATGCCTACACAACGAACAAGGTAAATCTGTTTTTTAATATTAAGATTAATTTAAAATAAAATGTGAAATGTTTTTGATATTAAAAATGATAATAGTACATTGCATTATTATTTTGGAACTGTGTCAATTTTAGTAATTTCTGTTATTTTATTTAATAAAGATGTATACAGTGTTAAAAAAGTATATCATTATTTTAAGATATTTCATTTAACATTTTAGTTTCTAACACCATGAAGTTATCAAAGGATAAACAATGTACTGTAATGACTTTATAGTAATTCCTCGATAAGTTATCTGCCTCATGATTCATCAATGCTTTTTAAATCTGAATCATTCTGGATGTTGACTTTATTAGGACTTCGTTCTTGATGTAGTGTTAACAGGATCATAATTGTATCACTTTATATATTTATCTGACATCATTCCAAACCTGAGCAGTATTGCAGGTATGACTGTATGAATCATGCAGAAACTAAACTTCAAAGCCTTCAGGACCCTCGTCCTGTAATCCAGTATGTATCTGTACTGAGTGCTCTGGTCTATAATTCAGTATGTATTTGTAGCAGGTTCTTTTGGGCAGTGTTGGTTATTATCCAGTGAGGGGACTGACCCTGCGTTTACGATGCTGAGCTAATGCTCTCTAATGGAGGTTTAACTGCTGCTGTGATCCTGAGTGCTGCACTTTATACACACACACACACACACACACACACACCCACACCCACACACACACATATCAACGCGTTAAAAACTGCATGTTCACATACGTGAACATACAAGTACATATTAATATTGATATTAATTTTATTCTTGTATTTGTACATTTTCATGACAGTGTCAGATCAAGGTACTTCACACGTTATATTTTTACTTAAAATAATTACGACAACATAAAAAATTATAAATTATATTTATAATGTTATAAAATATTTAAACCATAAATTAATCATTACAACAGCATAAAAAACAAAATGACTTAATGAGTTAATAATTTCCTCCTATACAATTTAACAGAACTCAATTAGTTAGTAATAAATAATCAAGTTTAAATCCAGAATTCTTATACCTCCAAAGCTAAATACTGAAGCTGATAAATAACTTGACAAAAAAAAATGAGAATAGATCATTACACTGTATTATTTACCATTTAAAACCTCTTGATAGTGCCCAAAAAAGACTAAACAAAACATCTAAAAACACCTTTTAGTGTCCACTGTATGATGTTTGAACCTGCTATATAGATTATAACTGCATATAAATGACGAAAAACAAAAACAAGCACTGCATATGTGCACATAATCACACGCTGATAGAGCAGAGTCACGCAGTCTGCTGTTCTGTGTGTTTTACAGGAGCATGCGGTCACTATGCCATGTACGTGGGTGATGGCGTGCGCATACGCACCGTCCGGCTGTGTGATAGCCTGTGGGTGAGTCTTCTACATCAGCATCACTGATCCAGCACCAACTCCGCAGAACCATCACGGTTAGAGAAATAACAGCATAAGATGATACATAAAACATCGTTACAATCACATTCAGACAGTGTTCCACAGAATCAAGTCTGTTAGAATTACTGAGCGGCTCCACACGGTCTGAGATGAGTGTGTGATGATTTAGGGCTGCGGTTAGCACTATGCTGATTGGTGTGGTATAAGCCTACATTACGGCTTAGCTACAGCTGCATGCAAAAGTTTGTGCAGCGCTGGTCAAATGAAGTGCTTTTTTATTTTGTAAGTGTAAATAAGTGAACACATCCTCTGCAGAGAACATACTGCACGTTTTACTGCTTATTTGCTGAATTTAATATATTGAGGAAAAAGTAAAACATTAATCATAATATCTGATTGGCTGAGCTGCATTCGAAGCCATTGTAAAATCCATGATATACGCACACCTATGACCACCTCACAGCAACTGAATTCTAAAACCCTTGTGCTGTTAATGGAATAATCTCTGACTCTAATGCTGCTCGCATGGAGCACTGAGTATACAGATGAAGTAAGAACCTGTTTTTTGTTTAAACTGTGCGGCTGGCAACTTGTGCTCTTAACGAGAACTAAGCTGGTCAGCTAGCTAACAGGCTAAAACGTAGCCAACATGCTGAACAGCTCCATCATTAATATCACAGGCTTGAATTAAAGTACTTACGATATGATTAACTAAAACAGCAGCTTAAAAGTCTAAAAATATCACTTGAATGTCTTGCACGTTTCAAATGTTTGGTCAGAAGTAGCGTCAAACCCAGGCTGAATCCCAAATGGCACTGTACTCCATAAATAGTGTTCTAGCTATGAAAGTTTTGAAATTCTAGCCTGTACAGCCAAATAGTGCATCATTTATCAAGTGTGGATGTGTCTGAGTCCCAAATGACTATTTCCTAGCTATATTTTGCACCGTTGGGCTGCAGGATCCAGTATTTAAATTTCTGTGTAGTGCACTATGTAGGGAGCGGGGAGCCGTTTGAGGTTCAGCCCCAGCGTGAGAAGAGGGGCATTGCTGGTGCTAAATAAGACTTGCAGTGGTAATTTGGTGACCAAAAAGCACTTATAAAGTGAAGGTTTTTGCATTATGTAGTGCTGTGTTATCATATATTCATTGTTATACAACAAAAATAAAAAAAAAATAATTAAATGACTGCAGTATACAGCGAATGGTGGCCGAACATTCTCCTCATTCAGCAGTCCATAGTTGCTTGGCAGCAATACCATACTCTAATTTCTTGGCAGAATACTTATGTCAATCATTATTAATAAAACTGAAATTATTTTATGAAAAGTTTGTGTTTTATCATATTTTATGTTGTCCAAAAAGCAATAAGCCACTTGAGGCCGTGTGTTTCAGTGATTTTATCACGGGAATGGAGTTTTACTCCACGTCATGCCTAAGAACATCCTTCCCTGTGATAAAATTGCAGTAACGCATGGCCTCAAGTGGCTTATTGTTTTAATGTAAAATATGCCATAACTTTTGCACAGCCCACATTTTTTTTCATTAGCCTCATGTCTTGACTGACCAAGAAACAAGAGGCAAAAGGAGACAAGCTGTAAAAAACTTAAAATAAGGTCAATAACAGCAAAAACTAATTGAACTTATCATTTGATTTAGTATATCGTTCTAACTGAAAATAAATGGGTGAATAAGTAGTAAAATAATTAGAAAAAAGTAAACTGAGTAACTGCCATTTATGGAACAGTAGTGCAGAGGAGAGGTTAAAGGAAAAGAAACACAGACATTATAAGGTGGAAACCTGTGAGATTAGAGATTAGGCAGTTGGTTCAGCAGTCAGTGTATTCGCTGTGTGGGGTGTGTCGTCTCTCTGCTAAATGGACCTTAATGAAGTTTGGTCCCTGTTATGGCTCTGGTCCAGCTGTGGAGGCAATCTTCGCTCACTTCTCCTCATTATCAGTCCCACAGGACCACAGCATGGCTGTTTAGACATTTCCTGGACCAACCCACAGGACCCACCTCATTAATTATTAATAATGTGGAATCATGAGCGTTTATGAGCAGAAAAACACTGAAGTGTTGGAATCCTGCAGGATTTGGGAGCTAAAAATATAGACGGAGAGATAGATAGGGTCAGTCGTGTGCGAAGGTTTGAACACCCCTGGTCAGATGACAGAAATGTTAACGTAAGTGAAAATGAGTTAACCCATCTTCCACAGAGAATTTACTGACATCAGCAATTTTCTGCTAATTTTAATACAGAATTTTTATTTTTTTAACAGCAAACAAAAGTTTTATAAAGAAAACAAACAAATAAATCTAAAACTGTTCCATAGGTTTTGCACATGCTTTTTTATGTTTTGTATTTAATGTTAAATGTGTTAAATTCAGCAAGTAAACAGTAATTGCGTATTGAAATGTTCTCTTCTCTGTAGAGGACGTGTTCACTTATTTACACAAAAAAAATCAACAATCATGTTTGACCAGGGGTGCCCATATATATATTTATATATATGTGTGTGTGTGTGTGTGTGCATTTTTGTATCAAATACAGCCATAATTCATTTATCTGACCACTTTCCAACCTTTACCATTAAAAAGGCTGTTTTCGTTATTGTGCCTTTAAGACTGATATATGTAAATGAGCTCCGTTCCGATTGGCTGTCCTGTATTGTGCCTCACTCGACGAGCATTCGATGATGAAACACTCCATATATTTTGGGGGAGGGCAGGGGTTGTGCAGGGGGGTGGGGGCACCAAAATATATAGAGTGTTTCATCACCGAATGCTCCATATTTTTTGAGGGAGGGCAGGGGTTGTGCAGGGGGGTGGGGGCACCAAAACTGCTGTAGGCTGAATAGCTGTTGGTTTTTGTGACATCACAAAAGCAACGATTGTACAACAAGCTGTTTTTGTAGGTTAGTTCGTGTGTAGCCTGAATAGACTAGTGAGGGAACGGTACGTTTTGAGGTAATAATGTTTATATACTCTTTTCTATGTCAAGAAATTGAGGAAAATTCGTTTTCCGCTGTACCGACCCTTTGAATAAAAGTGCAGAGCTGAGTTCATTTTAAAACTTGTGAGGATTATCAATGCATTCGAACTCTCATTTATTCCTCTGCTCTCTCTCTTTATTCTCTCTCTCAGTGGTCTGGATAATAAATGCTCTGTGTATCCACTGTCTCTGGATAAAAATGAGAATTTGGCCGCTAAGAAGAAATCCGTGGCGATGCACACCAACTACCTGTCGGCCTGCAGCTTCACCAACTCTGATATGCAGGTAAGATGTTATTAGGAGTCTATTATCTCAGTTTATTAAGGACATTCTGATTTCAGTTCGGTTGAATTATACCGAATGTACAGCAAATATACATGTTAAATAAAATTAAAATACATTTAAACATGAAGTAATAACGTTACAATTCTTTCAGTCATAATGACAAATATATACTTAGCAACAAAATCTGAATTACATAATATTAAAAAGTATAGAATGGAGTAAATTAAGTAGAGCAGACAAGAGAAAGAAAAACAAACAACAACAATAACAATAATAAAAGTACCTTAATTGCTAGAATAGTGAAATACAGGATACAGTGTTGTAGGCATAGTTATAGTCTACACACTTAAAAAAGACGGTTCTTCAAGGGTTCTTGAATAAAGAAAGTGGCTCTGTATAAAACCATGAACACTCAAAGAATCATTTGCAAGTTTAAAGGGTTCTTTGCATTGTGAAATGGTTCTTCAGACTGATGGAGAAAGTGTTGTAGATGGTTCTATATAGAACTTTTTTTTTGCAAAGGGCAAAAGCACCAAAAATATTTCTTATGTTGTAACAAGCTTGACGTCATGACAATAGAAGAGCCCTTTTTGGTGCTGCTTAGGACTCTTTCTAAAAGAAACATTTTGCAACAATATGAAGAACCATTTTGCGATGCAAAGAACCATTTAATCTTCCAAAGTGTTCTTTGAATGTTCATGGTTCTATATCTATAAAGAACCATTGAAGAACCATCTTTATTAATATCCTCCTGCTGTCTTATGAATGTGCTGATTATGAATACGCTGATCTTCACACTGTGATAATGACATGCTTTCACCTTTGCTTTAATCAGGGAGGTATAAACCTGTTAGCTCTCGTTCACATGGGAGGACAGAAAGGCTGTAAAGTGTACCGTGGTGCATTAATCTGAAAGTGGTGTTTCAGCTGCGTTCAGTCAGTTATACTCTGTAATAGCAATATTAATAATCAGTAATATTTTTGGCTGAAATAAAATTCTATTCATGCTATTTTCAAACATCAAAAACAAAAAAGTTCCTTCTGTATTTGTATATTCAGTGTGCACTTGGTCCCATATGTGTTATACATAAATCGCTACTGTCGGATCAAAACCTGGTATCTCCCAAATGGTAACTTAACAGGAGAAAGAAAAAAACATACTTTACTTTAAATGTAAGTCAATGGAACCAGACAATTTTCCATGGCATTTTGGGCCGTTTCTTTTGGGCTGTTCATCTTGAAATTTACACACAATGTAAAGGACAAAAAGGACAATGAGCACTCGCAGATTATGTCAAAAACTGAAAAATGACAAAAATAGAGATACAAGGTTTTGTTCTGACAGCAGCGATATGTAAGTACCTATATGTGATAACAACGTGGCCCATGTTAGGACTGAACGATTAATCGCTTTTATATCAAAAACACAGTTTTCAAATCACACCAGCTGCAAAATATCCCACATTATCCCCAAGTACCTATATATAATAATTATAATGTGCCTCATGTACTACATATGTATAAGACACCTATGTGTAATAATCATATGGCCCATGTCTATTTTATATATATATATGCAAATATGTAGATGTAATAATAATATCCCATATGTATTATATGCAAACACCTATGTGTAATAATATTGCCTGTATGAATTATTAGGGATGGGCAATATGACAATATCTATCATTATCGTGATAAATTATGTCACAATAGAATACAAAACACTTTCCTGAACATATCTTGTATATATGATTGTAGATACTGACCAACACAGTATGCAAAATAATTGTATTGTATTTTTAAAATCGTTTTGTTTTAAATAGGTTCTTTTTTCTCTTTTCGTTTATTGCAAAAATGTCTTGAAGTTATCTCAATATTATGTTGTTGCCATATTGTCCACCTCTATGTGTTGTATGTAAGTACGTATGTGTGCGGCCCTGAAAGATCACCCCTCAGTCCTGTCACACTGCCTGTAATCTACAGATGGTCTGGTCAGTAATGTCCGTTTAAGGTCTGGTGATGGTAAACTGGTCCGTGTGGAGCTCTGATGAGGCTTCAGCTGTGAGGATCCTGTAGAAACGCTGAGTGTGAGAAGTTCTGCTGGTTGGTTGATTGATGCCGGTTCCTGCTGGGACTGTGAATAATTCAGCTGAGCTGAGTGCGTGTCTGCAGGCCGAGTCGTGGGCTGCAGCGGGGTGGTCGCTAATGGCCTGCCATTGTGGGGTTATTTTTAGCGCTGGAGCAGCTGGAGGTGTGCGTGGACGCTGAGCAGCGGAAGATGGAGCCGACTGTGAGGGGGAAGCGCTGCTTAGCGTAGCCGCTAGCAAAGAGACGGACACATTTTTTTCCTTATCTCTGCTGCCGGAGCCGTTCTAATATATTTTATTTTGCTCACAGTGAACTGCAGACATTAGAGTGACAAATCTGTCCTTTATTCGTGATTAATTTAGAAAATGGCCATTAACACACACACACATATAAATATATATATATAGAGAATGTGTTAATGGCCAAAATAAAATGAGATGTGTATATA
>JAILXH010274848.1:0-10716 GCA_023558415.1 Piaractus mesopotamicus | reverse complement strand
GTGATTATGGGTAAGAGGTGTTTTTAGGCACAACACAAAGCCAAGTTTTTATAAAACAACAACAACAACAACAACATAAAATACGATAAAATATACAATTTTTCAATAAAAATTAAGTAATAAATAGCACAATATACAACTCTTCCACCAAGAAATGTGATTTGTTTAAAGTATGATATTGTTGCCAAGGAAACCATGGACTGCTAAAGGAGGACAACAACTTTGTAACTTGTGGTCATTTTAACTTGTGGTAATTTCAATCAACTATTTAGATTTTTGTCATTTAATAATGAAAATATTGTAATATAGCATCTCTGTTAGCATCAAGCTAACATGCACATTATTTTTTCACACACACTGAGTTTAAATGTTAAAAGCAGATATAATGAAAAGCACAGACATTTGAAATATGCAAGTTTTCTTTATTTTTTTTTTTATATTACAGTGATTTAAGTATAAGTATTTCAATTTAAAGCCTAACACTGAACATTAATAGAGAAGCAGTTTGGCCTGTTTACTCTGCTATGTTTTAGTCCAGCTGTTTAAATAATTTGTCAGTCTCTCTATCAGACTATAGGACTAGAACTATCAATTTTATAATAATGTAACCATATTTTTATTATTTTTAGACTTCAATTGGTCTATTCATGATGAACCAATGTTCACACTGCTGTTTTTTGAAATGGTGGTACAAAGGTTTGATGTGACAGTGGTGGATTGGATATAACATTTTACTGTTGTCAATGATTTTTCCTGCATAGGAAACTGTCCAATATTTCTACAACTACAAATATGTACAGAATGGTATAGAACAGCAGTGTGACACAACATCTATTCCAAACACCTGTGCCAGTGTATACGAGTGCGTGTGTGTGAGGTTTGAGATGGCATTGGCTATGCTCCTTAAGCAGGGTCAAGACAAGATGTTGAGTTGTTGTTCTTATCTCCCTGTAGGGGCCAATGCCATGTCTAAGGGACTCCATTCATCCCTGTCCTCGATATTTTATGAGCTGAGCATACTACCTGAAGCATTTCTCATTTCCTGTGACGAGTCTGGGCTAAAGCTACACTGGAATAATGAAAGGGAAATTGTGCTGACCAGGAGCGGCTGCACTGCTCCAAGATGGAGCTGAGGGAAATAACACTGGGCTTTATTAGGTCCATCCCAGGAGGAAGATGTGGTACATTACAGTAAGAATTCGATCTGGGATATCCTGTTGTCCCAGCAAAATGGCAGAGATGTCAATCAGTCAATATTTCAGATTGATAAGAAGGCTTTAAACTGGTGTTTCATTTTCCATTCCGGCAGAAATCTATATTTTTGGCTTTTCAGTACAGAGTGATATTACCCTGCAGACAGCATCTCAAACATTGGTTCATATTTTATTTGAGGCGCATCATATCTAGATTCTGAAATATGAAGTCCAAGCAGAGCTGTGTCCATCAAAAAAACTGTGGTTCATATGTACCTACTTTATAAATATGTATGCTTACTGACTAAACTGTTGTTTTGAAGAATAAAAAAAATTGTTTCTGTAGTTAATTAATGTAGCAGTAATACACTAGCAGACTTCTGCTGCAACCCATCAGAGCTGTTTGTGAAAAAAGACAATTAGTCAGATTAGCAATATTAGCTGCACATTGGAATTTTTTGAAAGCTTTTTAAATTGCAATTTAATAATGTAATAATGCAAATATTCCAAACTGACTTTCAGTGTTAAAGCAGAAAATCTATTTTTTAGGAACTGGCAGTAAAACACAAGTCTGTGAACTCACATCTCTCTCTGCTCTCTTGGCATCTGAGATTTAGAAGCACAAGAAATTATTTAGAAACTGGAACATACAAATCTCCTTTAATGTTAAAATTCACTTTTATTTAAAAATACAAACAAAAAACAATAACATGATAACACAATAACAATCATGATCATTTCAATTGTAATCTGCTTTTGGAATCATGATTACACAAATAACTGCAGTTGTTCAAAGCCTAATTAAACTGGCTTGTTCCTTTACTTTTTAACCAACTTCTGATTTTTGATTTCCTTCCTAAATTTCTAACTGCTGTTTTTCTGGACAGTTTTAAAGTCCCTATGCACTAACCCGTGTAAAAACCTTTGTCCTGTATCCGTTGCTTGTGTTTTTAGAAAGAGCTTGTTCACATCCCTCTTCTAAATCTCTCTGTCTGTCTTTTTTCCCATAGACCTCTGCGGTGTGGTTTTTAAATTGCCCCTATTTTAACAATATCTATTTTAGACCTGCTTATTTAATCTCTAATCATCTTTCTAACCCCTTCTAACTTCATATCTTTCATCCTTCTATCTTACCATAGAAACCCATTTTCTTATTTCTTAAATTTTTTAGGTAGAGCCATCAAACTTCATATAAAGATTTAATGTTGGCCAAAAGCATATAACTGAGTTAGCATTCATTTAGCCATGCTAAGATTTCTTTCATCACTCCATCATCCCACTGGATTCACTGAGCATGGGGTTTTCAAGCTACAACCTTATTTGAACCAAATTGACCCAGAGCACAAGACTGCATATCATACAGAGTGCAGACTTCATGTTGTTTCTTTCGTCTCTCCATGATTTCATGAAACAGTGATTTCACTACTGTGAAGCAATATACAACCAACTTGATATGACTGCCGAACAATAGGCTGCCCCGTCAGGTGAAGCTAAAAGCCATATGTACAGACATACATGTTTTAACTTTTTTCTTATTATACTCTTATTTAAATTTGAATGAAATCCATCATATGTGTGCATATGCTTGTATGTGCAATATACACGTGGATCTCATCTTTATAAACGGCTTCAAAGCCGCGCTCTGCCTCAGACTGTAGTGCTCCATAAGCTTGTTTGTGCCACTGCACCCTCTCGGTTTCACCCCCATTCTTTATTATCTCTTCACTCAACTCCATCCTCTTTTCTTTCTTCTCCCACCACTATCTCTCTCCCAGCAGCTCAGCTTAAGCTTGTTGAAGCAATAATACTGAGGACAACACAAAAAAGCCCAAAATGCAGAGTGCTGCCAAGACCGGTGCCCACACAAAGGACAATGTCTTGTGCACTGCCAGCGCTATACTCAGTGAAGTACTCAGCCAATGCACTGTTGACAGTAGACGGTGTTGAGCATTGTAAATAAGTAGGTGGTACTTATGAAAAAATGAATGTTTCACCTCTGTTAAAACATGAGAGGAAAAATCAAATTAGCATTTAGCACAGTGAAGTGGTTGACAGGCAATGCATGTTAACAGGTGAAATAAACTGTCAGTCTCTTTTGCTCCGGGCATGTTCCTCTTTGATGGCACTATATAAGCAACGCCATTAAAATCTATGTAGAGCAAGTTTTCATGTGCCTCCTGATTTAGAGGAAATCATAAGCTACAGGTACGTGGCCAAGCAAGAGGAAAAAAAACACAAGTTGTAACATGGATCATTTGAGAGGAAAATGGGAAATGGCTTCTGCCTCAAACTCGCTCTCTCACTCTCTCTGCCGTGTCACTTTCAGTTGTTCTCTTTGATGCCGTGCCCTGCTCTTTTCCAAGCTTGAATGAACATGTGTGTGTATGTTTATGCATTGATAAATGAACAGATTGAATTCAGCTAAAGGATTATCATAATGAGCAGGGTTGAGTTCAAGTAGTTCACTACTCTGGCCTAGAGCCAAGAGGGGTGTTCACACACATAAATTGTTCCGTTCTCAGAGGGAGTGAGGTGTCCTTAAAAAGTTCAGAACCACTGAAGTCATCTTTGCTGCATAATCAAACAGTGTGGATTTAAGATAAACCATTCGCTTAAGTCATTCTGCTTTTAAATTGAATACAATTTTTTGATGCAAAAAGTGTGCACGCTTGTTTGTACTGTCACTGTCATATCAAACCGTGTATTTAGAATTTTTTATTTATATTTTTCTGCAGTATGGTGCAAGAGTCAAAGACCACTCTCCATTTATTCAGTTTCCGCTCAAAACAATATTTAAGTACATGTTAGTCCATTTCTTAATTGAGGAGGTTAGATACAAAATGATCCAACTGCAAATTAAACAAAGAAGCTGCTGATACTCAGAACAATAGACTGACCACCCCAGAGTCCAGACCTCAACATCATTGAATGTGTTTGGCATTACCTGGATTATGAGAAACAGAAAATGCAGCCAACTTTTTAAAACTGAGATATGGGAAAATATCCCTGCAGATTTCTTTGAAAAGTTGACAGCGAGTAACCCAGAAAGAATGGATGCTGTAATAAAGGCAAGTACTGAAACAACTCACAGTATATTTAGTTGTTGAGGCTTCTGTGTACTTTTCTATTAAATACATTTTTGTTTTTATTTTGTTTCTGATACTGAAAAATGAATAATATGTACTTAATGTTGGTTTGACTAGAAATTAAATAAATGAAGGGTGGTCTCTGACTTTTGCCCAGTACTGTACATCATTTGGGCACAGCAGCTGATCTTTACATTGTGTGAACTGTTCTTGATGAGAGGAATAACAGAAATACTCCTAAATTAAAGCTGTGCTAACATTCAAGAATCCTCTTATAGTGCTGCTTCATAAGCTTGTCTGAGCCATTGGACCATTTTATTTCTGTTTATGACTCACCATATGAGTTGTATTATTTTTGCCTTTTAGCTTTCATTTCATGCGAGCAACATATTTTTCTTCCTTATTTTCTGAACTTGGTGGTGTGATTTGGGTCAGCATGGGCTCAGATTGAGTCTTGAAGCATGTTTTTGTAAATATGGCAGCTATTTCTTTAATAACCGGCTCTTGAAGGTTTTTTTGTGATTTATGACGCATGTTCTGAAAAGACGTACATAAAAGGCAAACACTTGGTAATGCCAGTGGGTCAATGGCTGTGCCTGAGTGATACACACCTGTATACTAATTTGCTGTAAGTTGCTTTGTCCATTTGTTACTGCTTATGTGAAATGTTGACAACTAAGAACAAAGCGTTCTTATTCCATAACAATGAAACAGGGAAACAAAGACACATATTCGGAAACTAAGATGTGGCATCCTTTTGCATCTTTAAGTTTCTCAGAGTTGCTTGATAAATAGGCAAAAATAACTTTGACGTGCCTGTGATGGAGGTATATGGAGGTGTATGATATATTACAAACTTAGAAAACCTAATTAAACATGACGAGGTGAAGTGTCAAAAGATCTGCACAGTCAAACACATGCAATGTGATGCGGTAGCTGAGTTCGTATATATGAAGTCTTTTATGAAATTCAGTTAAATTAGTTTTGAAAACTCCTCATAGGAGTATTTCAAGCCTGATTGGCTGGGAACAGAGCACAGAGAGAGGAGAATAAGCAGAGAATAGCCTATTCTAACAGAGGATGATGCAATAATATCTCAAACCCAACTGCTCAAGTTGTTCTGTTTTTTTTTTCTTAGAAGACATTGTCATCATGCTGAAGATACAGAACCTTTGTTCCCACTGTTTGGACTGTCTCTTCTAAATTTAATGTGGTCCTTATGAATACAGTGCCAGCACCCACAGCACTTCAGCGTTAGTTTGTCTGTCACTTAGCACAGTTCAGGGGGCCATTAATTTGTCTGTGCAATATGAATACCTGAGCTCATGTTTGTTATTTTGCATGGTTATTTCCACATCATATGCATATTTTATGCAGACTTTAATGGTTCCTGTGAGTTCAAGCATTCTACTTCTGAATTTTTGGCTAAATATTCTAAATGACTATAGCAGTGCTGCCTCACACAATGACATATTTTGTCTTACATTAATGATAATGGTGCATTTTATAGCAGCCATCTATTCAACTTCAAAATGCAAATGCTCAGTGATTTTGGATGGGGTTGCAGATGAACCATTTCTCCTGGATTTCAAGCTTTTGCCCTTCAGAGAGTCAAACATCCATGGCTTTCAGCAGGGGGAGCAAGTGAGCCAGAAATGATTGCACAGTTTGTACTTCACTATCACCACAAAAGAGATTTTAGAAATTCAGGGGGGAAAGAATTCTGCTGCATTTTCCCTCAGGGCTTGGGTAAAAGATCTCTATACTTCGTCAGACAAGAACCATTTTGCCTCTCTACTGCTGCTGATGCACTTTTAAAGGCCATGGTCAAGTGTCACATGGACATCCACAAAATCTGTAATAAGTTTATGACAACAGGGTCCTGGTGCCTTGCTGTTTCTGCTACTGCGAGCATGAAAATGTTCCTCACTTCTGGATGTGCCCAGAATAACACACTATTTGCTGACTGATGGCAGGTGACAGTTAGTTGTTCACATTTTCATCAAAGGAGAAGATATAAATATGATCTATGTTCAGCCGTGACTGTACGTTTTCAAATGGGACTGAGAAAAACAGGTATTTTTCTTGGCCACATTTCTAGCCACTGCTATTTTCAACTTTTTTTTATTTTAAACAAGATCATTTCACAGCATGACACTGTGAGTGCTCAATGTGCCAGTCTTTACAGCACGCTGCGTACAATCCATGTGGCAGACCAGAACACGAACATTACACAGCAGACTGATAAAGAGGTGCAGAAAAGGACAGAGTTCCTACAAACACTCAAAGTGATCGACCAAGAACTGTTAGTACTAACTATTTTAAACCATTACACAACCACAGTAAATACACTCAGCGGTTAATTAGGTTCACCCATCTTGCACCTACATGTACTGGCCATTTTATCAGCTACACCTTCTAAATAGGTGCGCTCTGTGGGAGTGCAATTACTACAGTCCATCTACTGCTAGGCACAGTGTGTCAGTCAGAAACACAGCTAAAATGTGATCAGCAGTAGCCCGGTGGTCCCTTTTTGAGTATTGATTCTGTCTCTATCAGTGTAAAGGGACCACCAAAGGGCTGCCACTTACCAGATATTATTTGGGTGGTGGGTTCTCAGCATAGCAGTGAGACCAACAGGGTAGTTTATAGTTATATTATAAAAAAGCTGGTCTGTGGAGGTTCATACTTGAGTCAAATGCATGATACCTTGACAAACATTGGCTGTGTTCAACAGCAGTTTGCCTTGTGCAAGGCTCAAATCCATGACCTACTGCATCATGACAAAAACTCTACCAAGTGACCTGCAGGCAGAACTGGCCTTAGGGCAGAGTGTAATAGCACTGTTATCTGTGGTGGGAATCGCCTAGCAGGAGCGTGACAGAGCAAAGTATGTGCACAAGTCTTATTGGTTCTGCGCTGGCTTTGCTCTGCTTCACTCACCTCTCTTTTCCCTGCAGCCACCCCTGGGGCTGAGAGGCATCAGCACATGGGGATCCAGGTCACAGGCACCACTGTAATAGATGCTTTAGCCGAGGGGGGCCTAAACCAGCAAGATACCATATTGCATCCAGGTGAATTCTTAAAAGGTAGTCCTGTGCTGTGACGGTGATATCTTGGTCTTTCCATTTGGAAATATATGGCAATATAAGGATTTCAAATATATGGCATTTATTAGCATATATGTTTCCCTTATATATGTTAACTAATATATTCTCACATATGGAGATATAAGTGACATACAGTCAGATACAAATCTTTGTCTGTTACAGGTCAAATTACCTTTTGTTGATTTTCTAATTGAAAATAATTTTACACAACGTCTACTGAAAACACACTTCTGCACATTTTAATGCACAATTACTGTTTATTTGCTGGAATTAACATGTTGAAAAAAACAAACACCAAGAAAACCCATAAAATATGAAATGTGGCCTGTGCAATTTCTATTTTGTTTTTTTTGGTGTGTAATTTCTATGTATATGCTAAGTTTAGCAGAAAAATGTAGTATTTAAGTCTGTTCCCTGTAGGCGGTGTTAACTTATTTTCATGTAGAGAATCAACAATTGACCAGAGATGTTCAAGTTTTTGCATCCAACTGAATTTCGTCATATGTTTAACAGAACTATGAGCAATGCAGGCAGGACAGTCACACTAAAGCCGTAGCACAGAATCATCTTTACTGAATCTCTTATACAATTTTTCACCCATGACTCACAGGAAGCTACAGTTACTTAATAATAGCCTATACTACATTTATTAGCCTGCATAAAAGCACAAGCTTTGTCGAGACATAGCTATGGTCAGCAAATTAATACAATTTTTTATTCATTAAAACAAGATGTCACATGGGGGGGTGTGGGGGAGTCATGTTTTTTCACTGAGCCCATAAGATCCTAGTTACACCACTGCTGGTCTTGAAATGACCAGTGCCTTGTCATTTAACACTGCCAAGAGCTGTCTACTTTGACAGGCAAGGAATATCTGTCTGACAACCAATCACTAAGCATTGTTTTGTGTGACATCTTGCTTTGAAGAATAAAAAATGGCAGTGTAATTTGATTAATTTACTCGCTATAGCTATGTCTCAGCAATGCTGCTACTCTTATGTAGGCTAATGGATGTAATATTTTTCAAATCAGGACTACGGGAAAAACTCACCTGGGGAAACGAAGTGGTGCACGCATCCTGCTTACCAGCTTCTAAATGCTTTATAGAAAACTGAATAAATTGAATAAATGTAAAGATATGATCCCATGAACTTCTCACAAGTTTTTTTAAATAGCTGCTTTATCTTGTTCTTGGCACGGTGCACGCAGCTGCTGGCAAAATGCATTGGACAGATTAAAACCAGTGCATACATATGTGTGCCTAGTCAATCAGAATGCAACTGACAAAATCCTGATAGTTGTGAACAGCTTAATGTGCAGCAGATATCAGACAGTTTCCTCTGTGGATAGAGCATTTGAGACTGAGACTGACTACACCACTGCTTACTGTCTAAAGGTCTGTTGTCTGTTATGATATGGAAATCATAATAGTATGACATGGAAACCATATCAAACTAACACTACTGTTAGCACAGAAATATACTCAAGTGAAAATGCTATGTTTACCTAACCCCAGAATGCAAAAAGGGGGTCAAATTGACCCGATATAGTGTAATTTTTGGAATATTTTAACAAGGAATTATTTTATTAACTTGTATTCCTCAAAAATATTGGCATTTACATATTTCTTGGTTATAGGTTCTAAAAGGTTCTTGTATCAGATTGTATCCCCAATTTCTCATAAAAGGGGTCAAAATGACCCCTATGCACTTCCTATGAAATTCTCACTCATCACAGCACTTTTGATATATTTTGACAATATGAATATTTCATTCCTTGATATGCTATAGATTAGTAAAATGGTTCTATGTCAATTTCAAAACACATTTTTATATTTGAAAGTGAAATGTTTTCTACGGAGCCATGCTTCTGTAATGTGCAGAATGTGCTTTGACATTGTCTTGCTGAAATAAGCAAGGCCTTCCTTGAAAAAGACGTTGTCTGAATGGCAACATGTGTTGCCAAAACCTATATATATCACTCAGCATTAATAGTGCCTTCACAGATGTGCACGTCACCCATGCCGTGTGCACTAATGCACCTCTATACCATCAAGGATGCTGGCTTTTGAATTGTGCACTGATAACAAGCCTCATGGTCTTTACCCCAGAGGACACAGTGTCCATAATTTCCAAAACAGAATCTGAAACTTTGATTCGGCAGACCACAGAACACTTTTCCACTTCACCTCAGTCTATCTCAAATGAACTCCGGCCCAGAGAAGGTGACGGCATTTCTGGGTCCTGTTTATATATGATTTCTTCTTTGCATAGTAGTTTAAATTTGCATTTATGGATGCACTGATTAACTGTTTTCACAGACAGTGGTTTTCAGAAGTGTTCCTGAGCCCATGCAGTGATTTCCACTACAGAAATGTGTCTGTTCCACTACAGAATTGTAACTGTGCTGCCTGAGGGCCCAAAGATCTTGGCCAGCCAATACTGGTTTTTGGCCTTGTCCCTTACATACAGAGATTTCTCCAGATTGTCTAAATCTTTTAATGATATTATGTGCTGTAGATGATGAAATCCACAAGTTCTTTGCTATTTTATATTGAGAAACGTTATTCTTGAATTTGCCTACTGTCTTTCACAGAGTGGTCAACCCCTCCCAATCTTTACTTCTGAAAGACTCAGCCTCTCTGCGATGCTCTTTTTGTACCTAGTGATGTTACTGATCTGTTGCTAATTTTTTTTTTTTTTAGCATTACACAACTTTGCCAGTGTTTTGTTGCCCAGTCCCAACTTTTTTAAAACATGTTGCTGCCAACAAATTAAAAATGGCATACATTTTTTTAGAAAACAATAAACTTTCTCAGTTTTAACATTTGATATGTTGTCTTTGTACTATTTTCAAATAAATATAGGGTTTAAATGGTCTGCACACCATTTCATTTTGTTTTCATTTACAGTTTGCACAACGTTCCAACTGTTTTGGAAATGGGGTTGTAAAGGGTTAATTCATTTACTACATGATTTAGTTCTAAACTGATGTTTCATCATTGTTTTCTATCTTTATAAAAAATGTCATTTCTGAGATTTCATCACTTGATAGGCCTTTTCCAACATCTCATTTTGTCATCACTTCAGCTGTCATAGCTGATTCCCTGTCAACTGTCAAGTTGCTGTAACCATTGTCTTTTTGTTTATGTGATAGCATAACATACGTTTTTACCTACAAATGTTTTAACTCAAATATATATATGACAGATTTTGAAACATGTAGATATATTTACATATTGTGAATCAGCTAGCTGCCCTGCGATGGACTGGCGACCTGTCCAGGGTGTATCCTGCCTTCCGCCCAATGACAGCTGGGATAGGCTCC
>JAILXH010274685.1:18745-30046 GCA_023558415.1 Piaractus mesopotamicus | reverse complement strand
GGGGGTGGTTGGGGAGGGAAAGGGGGGCTGGGGAGGGGAAGGAGGCTAGAGTACTCCCATCCTTGAAGTGCTTGGCTTTGATAAGAACTATGTATTTTTGGACAAATGGTTGGTCACTAAGAGTGGAGGCTGAATGTAGACAAATTCTATAACACTGTTAAATATAAATATGCCAAAAGAGTTATTTGGCTCCCAAAGGAACCAAAAGGAACATAGAGTAATCCAGCATTTTTCAACTTAATGTCTGTCTGTTGCATATAGTTGATTACCAGTGCTGGGTAACAAAGTAATGCATTACAGTGACACATTTTCCTGTAACAAAATGTGTAACACTTTATAGCACAAAATCTTAGAATCACATTACAGTTATTGACTTAAAGGGGAATTTCAATGATTTTCCTAAATGTCTGTATAATTTAGTGGTACAGTTGTAAACGAAGTCACTCAGAGTGTTTTGATGTGAAATGGTTCATTGTAGAGAAATGTAGAGAATTAGATTGCTTTACAGTGGTGGTGATACGAACCAGTGCAAACACATCCACATTTTATTTACTATCCAAAACCACCAGTGAACCTACACACGTCTTCTGGGTGTTTATATGTAATGTTGATGATGGTAAAATAGTGGTAAATCTGGAAATACTTTTCTTTGGGGGCTATTTTGCCTTACAACTCCCTGCATGTACCCCTCCACCATGAAAGGACTTTAAAATATGTTTTAGGTTAGAAACGTTCTCAAAACTATGATGAAACAATGTCTCAGACATTGTAGTAACATCCTGTAAGGGATTACTTTTAGAGCCGTTAAACTCTACAGATGTTTGGTTCCTATCACCACCACTGTGAACAATTTTGACTAGAATGGCGCATTTCACATCAAACCACCCTGAGTGACTTTGTTTACATCTCAATCATTTAATTATGCAGACATTTTGAAAACAACGCTGGAATTCCCCTTTAATAAGAACCTCATTACTTGCATGGCTCATAAGACAGCTATATTAATTACTCATGATACATTTAAACAACCCATTTCCTCTGTGTATTACCCCTGCCTATCCTTTATGTAATTTACATGTGCTACCTGTGAGAGCTGAGTGAGCAACCTGTCGAAGCATCTAATCACCCTAATATAAAACTGATGGACAAATAAGAGAGAGCCCAACCTCAGGTAAACAGATCAGACAGTTTTAGTTCAGGGAAGCACCGCAAGCTTCAAAATTTATTCATAAAGATTTTATTCTGAGGTAGTAGTTTCTATGCTTTCAAACAGCATCAGCCATTCATAATTTTAATCAGCATAACTGGCTGTGTCAAATGCAGGGGATACTGGCAGGCCTTTTAAATGATGTTTACCGTGGCTGGCTGTTTCTTTCTAAATAATGCTGAAAAGGACTACAGGGGTTTCCCTGTACTTTCCAGTTGGTACAGATTTGAATGGGTTTTAGGGAGCAACTACAAGTAATGAGATTACTTTTTTCAAAATGTAGTTAGTAAAGCAATCTCATTACAGTTTGAGAGAAGTAATTAGCCATTTTTAATGGATTACTTTTTTTAAATGACTGTTGGGTTGTGTAAGGTTTCCCTGTACTAAAAGCACAGAAAACCTGCTGACTCAAAACATGTAATAGAAGCCAAAGGGCAGTAAGGGCAGTACATTTTCCCTTTATAAGTACAAGGAAACACACCTAACTTACTGTCTGTGTTATCATATGTTACAGTTAAAAAATGTTATTGAATTAATTTGCAAATTTTTAAATAAACACTCCATTAAAAAAGTTCTTTAGAAAGCCAAAGGTGGCTCTTCTATGGTACTGCTTCAAAAAAAATTGACTCCTTTATTTTTAAAAACTGAATTTTCATCTTTTTTGTTTGTAAATAAACGTAGTTTGTGAACAGTCTTAGTTTCAAAACATGCCATTTACTCCCCATCCTACACTGTCCATTTAAGAAATCTATTTTAAATTCATTGTTTTTTTGATGTTGTGAAAACCAATGCATTTACACATGTCCAACTACTTGGCCTACAGTAGTTTAGCCCATTTACAGTGAAATTATAAGGAGTGTTTCACCCTCGAGTTCTTTTTCTAGGCACAATACAGGGCAGCCAAAGAGCATTTCCTTTCTCAAAGGCATGGGAACAGACCTTTTAATTTTAAGAGATAAAGAGATATAGGCACATAGGTCCTTGCACAGTGCATATGAAGTCATATTGTAATTCCACTGTTTAAGGCAATGGCATTCAACTGAATCCATGTCTTTTGCTATAAGCAATACATCACAACACCTAATTTACTAATTAGGTTTCCCTTCTTGTTTGAGATGAACTCATTAGTGGTATCAGGCAGTGTTGTGCAGGGGAGGAACAATTATCTCTTGACCCTGTGACCCTCATTGTGTATCAGGGATTTAGGGATTATGTCCAAGAACAGTAATTGTAAAGGTCATTCTTCTGGGACTCATTGCTTAGTTTCATATCTTCACATAAACACTGGCATTCTACGAAGCTCCACTTGAGGATCTGCAGGAAAAATATGATGAAAGTTTTTGGTGAAGTAAATGAAAAATATATGCACACACAAAATGCCATTACGGATGTTTTTACAGTTACAACATCCTCATCTGGCAATCCTCAATTTCCAGATGACTTTATCACTTGGACAGGTACTATATTACAAGGAATATAAAACTATATTACCTGGGCAGAATACAGGAGCTTGGAGAGGAGGAAGGCTTACAACTCCAAGTCATTTTTTCAAGCAAATCAAATAATCATAGAGGCACAATTTATTGCCTTCTTCCCTTATAGGTGTACCTGATATCGATATCAATGCACAACTTCATAAAAATCTGGGGCTTTTCAAGATCACAGACTGATTATGCTGTTTAAGCATAGCGAATCACATTTTAAAGTGATGGCGCTGCCAAAATTTTCCCCCTAACCACTAATGTGGTCAAATAACCATTCTTATATAGCAGCCATCATAATAAATCCTTAACTTTGAACTGGTGTCACAATGCTTACCTAATTTTTTCTGGGTCTCAGCACCATTTTGTCTTGGCCTTTTCTTGGTCTCAGGGTAAGGACGACTCAGTTTTTTCTCAGACCAGCTGTGTAAAGTCAAGGGCATTTTAAATTCAAAGTAGTTACATGGAGACTGAAGTCGCATATTCACTGACTTGTGAAATTTCAGCCTGAAAAAAACACTTAAACAAAACTGATTTAATTAGAGCTGCCAACCTTGATGAAATGAATGAACAACAGCGTTTGCTTCTAACCTTATGTGTGTAACTTTGCCTGTCTGCTTTGCTACAGTGATGTGTAGTTATTACTGCAATATCAGTCACCTGCCTTACACAGTGACATCATGTTCAATACAGATCAAATAATGACCTTTTTTATAGAAAAACCTTCAGTCTGATGGACAGGATGAAGAGCTACACGCAATAATTGCAGGAAATCCAAAGGAAAGGGGCACCTTGAAAGTGTTTGCTAGCATATTTGGATAGCAAGTATGTTAGCTGGTGCAATAGCTAATCTATCTTAAGTTTTATTACGTTAAAATGTCCCATAAAATTTACTAAAACTTACAAAAATTTAAATCTGTACTAAAACTTCAGCTGATTAGCTATTACATTAGCTATCTAGCATACTTGCTATGCAAACTACAGACTAACCAGCCATTTCAAGTGGTTTTACATTTTCTTCTAAACATTGCATTTAGTGTGTGAAGCACCTCAGTTCTGTCTTTGAGACTGCAGGTTTTTCTGGAAGGAAATGCTCATTTTTACTTTTGTTCAATATAATGCCTGAGCCGAATTTTTAATTTTGCTGCCATTTAGCATTCAGCTATGTTCACAATGCAGTCTAAGATAGATGTGAGTTCAGCTTTGAGACTCAGTCTTCTTAGTTATTGCATTGAAGTGCTGCCAATTGCCTAAAAATGTAACCAAAGTTGCACCTTTTCCAAACAATTGTCCTTAAATTGAGGATATAAGGTGAAGTTGACATTAAGCCCTTTGGCCCTGATTTGGCCCAGATATGGCCCATGTAAGGTGAGCGTATGGTAAATTTATTTGGCCTGTATTTGGCCCACATACGGTGGACCTGTGGCTGAGTTGAGGCAGCCAGACTCACCCGGAGTTAGCGCCGTATATAAAGGCCCAATATGGGCCATAAGAGAACTGCAGATGTGGGCCACATTTGGGCCAAATATGTATTGCTATCTGGGTAGGTTGAACCTATCAAACCCATTCTTTCTATACAAATGGTTTGACTGGATAAAAGGAAGCAGTTTATACACACACACACACACACATCATCCAAACCGCTTATCCTTCTGAGTTGCGATGGGGTGCTGGAGCCTATCCCAGCTGTCATTGGGCGGAAGGCGGAAGCGGTTTACACTTCATTCAAAATGAAAACTGATCAGCATGCTTGGATTCCTGGACATTTTGTGCAGAAACGTAATTCAATTCTTCCTTGACATGCAACCAACAACCAGGACAATCTAGGGAAATCCTAGACTGGTGGCAGCCCTATACACATCACACAGTAGGCTAACCAGAGTTGAACTACATTAGCCTCATGCAAATGTACTGGCCTTTCCTTTTTGTAATTCTTGGAAATATTGTTTGGTGCACAAACATCACTGTGTTGAAAACTTGCCACTTCTACAGCCCTAATATCAGTAAATCAATATCTAATATCAACATCTACACATCTAAAATAAACTCTGCATGCAGATCAGCTAGGAGAAAAACAGCTCACTATGTCCTCATTCATTATAACGTCAAATTTCATACAGCCTAATTAAGAGCAGAGCAGAAGGGACAGAGAAATAACTTTTAACCTCACCATCATTTACTGCCAGAAGTCAGAAAGCAGACTGGAACTAAGGCAGATTCAGAAGCTAATTCATTTATTAGCCTATTTATTAATTTATTATTAGGGTACCCATCATGTGTAATGAATGTAAAATCAACTACAAACAAATTTCAAATCTTTCTAATCTTTTTTTTTTGGTCTTGACTCAGACTTGATGTGTGTGTGCGTCTTGGTCTTGACTCTCTAGTGGTCTTGACTACAACATTTCCTTAACTCCCAAATTAGCATCCCACAAGCTTCATGTGCAAATCGTTGGCGTAGTTAAAATTTCATTTCGGGGGTCTGGTTACAGGCTGATCGGGCCAGCTAGCAAGCATTATGTCCCAGAGGCATCACTGTAGTGAGAACGCCAACCACCAACTAGCCTACTTCAACAATCATTAAAGAAAAATTACTCACCCATTACCACAATCAGAGGGAAACATTTTAGAGTATTAAGCACAACACAATTTCTTGCCTCACATTTAAATGACTAACATTAGTTACTATAAAAACTGACAGCATGTGCTGAATGAAACTGATGATGGCTTGACATTCACCAGCTTTGCATTTGGATTTTCTGTTCCACCTTAAATGGTTCAGCAGTTACATTCAGGCCCCCTTAGAGGATAAGAATCTGTCAAATAACTTCAGCCTACTTTTCACAGCACTAGATGTGGATGTTTAGAGTAAGTTGTTGAAGAATGTGATGTTCATGTTGCTTTTTCAAAATACTGAACTTTGTTTCTTTAACAGATGAACTACCAGCACTGGCTAACTGGTTGAACAAACCTATAGGGACTAAGCACAGCTCAGATAGATTCTCACCATCAGGAGAACCTATAGAGCAAGCTAATGTTGTGTTTTCGTGTTAAAAAGAGCATCTTTACATGGAAAAAAGTTATCCAATGCCATTTTTGTGAGCATGGTGATATCACCTGCCAAAAAATTGCGATACTCTAAGGAGAGCTTTGACAGTCTCTTTTTATTTGACAGTCTTATTTTATTTAGTTGAAGTGGAAAAAAGGCAGAAGGATTGCCCACAACAACCCTTTATTTTGTAACATTTTCATTGGCACTGGAGAGTTTGTTCAATGGCCACTCTGTCTCTATGCTACTGGTGCAAAACACCACACAATTGCTCCAACGTCAATTTAAAAAAAATCTCAAATAAAATTTACTTTTAAGATTTCTGAACCTGTACGACACCGTAATCTATAAAATCTATAATCTGCTTTCACTACGTGTACAGTGTGAGAAACAACATAAGCAAACCAAGCCAAGAGATTACTTACAGGGGAACTCCAGTGATTTTTCAAAATTTCTGCCTACTTCTGTCGTTAAGGTGTAAACAAAGTCACTTGGAGTTGCAATGAAATGGTTCACTGTAGAGAAACATACAGACTTATAGTGGCGGTGATGGAAACCAGGGGTCAGAATGTCTACAACACAAACATAGCCACTTTTTTTACAATCCAAAAGGACCAGCAAACCTACACAAGCCTTCTGAGGTTTTGTGTCTAATCTAATGTGGATAATAATGACATAGAAAATGAAACAGACTATTTTTCCTTACAGCACACTGTATGCACCTTTCCCTCATAAATGTGTTTAAAAAAAAGGTTTCAGGCCAAAAGCTTATTTCCAAATTATCATTAAGCAAGGTATCAGGCATCAGGCAGTGTGTATGTAACCATTTCATGAAATAACTTTTCGTGAGGTAATATTTAGACACATGAATGGCTTCAGACATCTGATTCCTATCACCACCACTCAGAATAATTCTGACTCAGTTAGTTTCTCTAGAATGGAGCATTTCATATCAAAGCACTCTGAATGACTTCTCAGCGTTAACATCTCAGTGTTTTAAATGTGCAGAAAATTAGAAAAAGTGATGAAATTCCCCTTTATGAAGTATTTCATTACTTGTGCATAAGATGGCTATATTAATTATTAAATATGATTTAAAATGTAGAAAAATTTCCCTTATTTAGGGTAACAGGAAAATTATGTAAATTTGATTTGGCCAAAGTACTGCTTTAAGATCCTTCAGTGAGATGTATGAATATTCAAATGTTTGTGGCCACTGCAGGTCGTGGGCAACGTGTGCCTGCAGTGTCATACAGATGTCTACTCTCGCCAGCATGTTCGATGCCCTGCTGCGAAAGTGTAAAGTCACAGGTGCAGCAGCTTTCCTTGACGGATTTCTCTTTCTTTCTCACCACTCACACTTACACACAAACACACACTCACACATACAAGCACAGCTAGTCCTTGCAGGCTCCAGACAGTTAGCTAAAGTTCCTAACCCCTGCCAGGCCTGCAGACTCCCACTTTCACTCCCACTTCCAACCACCATATGGACATCCGTGCTCATCCCGGGTGAGGTTAGAGTGACAGATTTAGCACAGTGGAGATGGTACCTTAAAACCTTCCCGATAGAAAACGGTTCCGATGATGTCATTTAGTCTTGCTCAAAGCTGATACTGCGCTTCAGCAGGCATGCACTGCATTTCAACTGCCTGCGAGCATATTGACCTGTTTTATTCGCTATCGGACTGTTTAATAAGAAGGTCCAAAGGACTTGCTAGCATAGATTAGTTGTTGTGGCAAGCATGCTAACCTGTGCTATGACAAACAACGGGTGGAATGCACCTGAGCTTGTGAGTCCTGGCCTGGATCATGTGTGGTTGGCTTTGTTTAAGAGAGATCGATACCTAGTTGGACTAGACTGATAAGGGGATCTGCGAGCAATACAACACGAGAGGCACCTGTATTGGCAATGCCATTTGTACTGCTCTGCCTGTGCTCTCAGGTCAAGGCTCTGAGACTTAGTTTGTTCAATCCTCTCAGAGAGGCCAAACAGGGTAAATGTTGCCATTTGGTGAGTCTGTGGGATTCTACTACACTGGAACTCTTGCTTGCTATAAGTTTTTGGTGGAAAATAGCTGTATTGTTCAGGCCTAGAGAAGTAAGATGTGGCTCTATTTTTTTCTTTTTTTGTTTGCATTAAAGGAATAGCTAAAAATTGTCCATTTTACTAAATCGATCAACCAAAAAAAGTTGAGGTCTGAAGTTTGCTTCTTTAGTTTACACTAGAGTTGCTAGGATGATGTGGTTCCTGACACTGTTTGACACACTATTATCTGTAAAATGAACAAAAGTACTCAATAATTTAGGCTCAGATAACTGCTAGTACTGTTTTTAGCCATGCGACATAGACTGTATCAGAAACTACAGTACAGCACAAAGGTCAGAGACCACCCTACATTTATTTAATTTCCAGAAAAAACGGTTATTAAGTACAAATTATTCCTTTTCAGGAGATCTTTCTAAAAAGATTTAAGATAATTCACTTGCATAAGGAAGAACAAAGTCAGAGGAAATAACTGAAAAAAATCTGCAGTATCCAAAAGTAGAGTTAAAAAATTATTAGAGCATACAGAGAGGATGGGACTCATAAGAGTCATGCAAGACCTGGTAGACCACCAAACTGTCCCTATTAGATAAACACCACATAAAGCTTTCAGCTTTAAGAGAGGAGAAAATCAAGCTGCTTCAGATCTGAAAACAATCCACAGGTGTTTCTGTCCATCCTTCCACTGAGAAGACAACTCAGTGCTATGGGTCTGAAAGGATGTGTCGCTGCCAAGAAGCCACACTGAGAAAAGGGAATAGACAAAGAAGAATATCTGCCAATCCAACAAAGGGGCTGCTGGTGTTCAGAGAACAATCCAGACTTTACCATCACTGAAAATTTTGGATTATTTGGATTGTGAAAAGCAGAAAATGCAACCAACTTGTAAGACTGAACAATAAATATCCCTGCGGATTTGAATGGAAGCTGTAAAGAGTGGACACACTAATGCTAAATAAGTGTGATTATTTATTATTTATTAATTATTGGTCGTTTTGGCTGGTAATGAAATAAATGAATGGTGGTCTCTGAGTTTTGAATTTCTCTAGCCTACATAAGCAAGTCTACTTAATGTATACTTAAAAATTACAGTTCTTTAAGGGTTGTTTAGTAAAGAAAATGGTTCTATAAGTAAGTAAGTAATGGAAGTTCACACATCTCTAGTTAGGATCAGGCAGACTGCTTGCCTAAATCATAACACACTCACTTCAGACCACATACACACTTAAAAATATGGTTCTTCAAGGGTTCTTTAGCAAAGAAAATGGTTCTATGTAGAACTATGAACACTCAAAGGACCCTTTGCATGATTAAAGGGTTCTTTGCATCTTTGCATTTCAATTTGATGGAGAATGTCCTGTAGATGGTTCTGTGTAGAACCTTTTTCAAAAAGCACCAAACATATAAAGCACCAAAAAGGTTCTTCTATTGTTACAATGTCAACAAGCCTGTAACCCTGTAAAACTGTAACCCCTTTTGGTGCTATATAGAACTCTTTTCATAAGGGTTCTGCATAGAACCATATAAAGCACACTCTCCATCAATCTGAAGAACGCTTTCACGATGAAAAACAACCCTTTCATCATGTAAAGGGTTCTTTGAGTGTTCATAGTTCTATATAGAACCATTTTCTTTGCTAAAGAACCCTTGAAGAACCATCTTTTTAAGTGTGTATGTGGTCTGAAGTGAGTGTATTATGATTTAGGCAAGCAGTTTGCCTGATCTAACTAGAGATGTATGAACGTCCATTACTTGTTAGCAATATTAGCCTCGTAGCTCCAGTGCAAAACTAAAGACTCATTTGACACCAAACACATCTTCATCAGTTATAATTAACTTTGATTTTCACTGAATTATTCCTTCAAAACCTCTTATCAATTCATATTTTCAAACTTTTACAGTTGATGTACCATCAGCTGTAACCAATCCTGCACACTCATTTTCCTGTAATCAGTTAGACGTGCTTCAAGGCATGCAGGCAGTTTTCATGACACCCATGACAGCCATTCATTACTAACTGCTGCCTGTAACAGGCACTCTGCTGAGCTTAAAGATCATTGCAGCGTATATGATGATATTTGTCCTAATGAAGAATCTTCAGGCACTGTCTCACTGTTTCTTGCGCAGTCAGGACTGTTAAGTATGCACTGCATGTGGTCTGTGGCAGCATGGTCGAAAACTCTCAACCTGGTCATTTATTTTCATAATTGGAGCAGCGAGGCCGCATTTGTGCAGTCAGCAAGCGCTAAGAGTTTGTTTGTTTTTTTTGGATGAGATTTTATTTGTGAACTGCACCACAGAGAATTGCAGCGATGGTCTTCTTCCACTTCTTCCAGTAGTGTTTCTCTATGATGATACTCTAATGGCCCTTTTCTCTCTCCAACCTGCGTGATAACCACGGATCCGCTAACCCTCGAGAACAGCCGAAGTGGAAATAGGATGTAGCACAAGTTATTTATGGCGTGCAGATTAGGTCTCTCAAATTCCCACACAAAATCAACTCCTTCATTTACTGCTTTTTCCATTAGGACTCGCACCATATGCTACATGTGTGTACTAAATGAATGCATATAAATGTAAATGCTTTACAGCTGACAGACTTCACTGTTGCTCTTCTTTGCTTTTTTTGTCTCTATGTCATTACAGGACTGTGGCACTGACTTCAAATTTGAAATTGTGCAGAACCAGCACTGCTGTCTTCTACATTGCTAACCTTTGAAGTAGCCAGATTTCCATCCTGCCGTTGAACTAAATTCAAGTGAAGAACTGAAATATCACAAAAAAATGTATCCGAATAATGCTTTCCATCAGCTCTGTACAAAAGAATACATGTTTAGAGAATATGGAGCAAGTTTAAAGAGCGGAATCTCTGTTTTGTTTCATTTTATGGCTGTATTTTACATCACAGGAGGGTGTGGACAGAATGCATTAGCAAACACTACTGGCTCTAGAAGTGTCCATTCATTCCAGTTTGCAATACCATTGTAACTTTTTTTTTTTTTTTGACAACACAAGTTTCTTCGTCAGTACGCTGGTACTGGCAAACTTCCTTCTGTCGTGTTTTGTAGCTGCAGAAACAGAAAAGAACACGTGAGCATATGCTTTCATTTTATTTGTTTTTACCATAGACCAAATCAGAATGTTTGTAAACATAATGGTTGGCTGCACTTCTGGCACCCAGTCAGCAAGGAAGCAGCTCAATTTATGACACAATTCACAATAAATTCAAGCATAACAGACAAAAATCAAATCAAAATCAAATCAAATCACGTTTATTGTCACATCACATTTACACAGGTGGAAGGTGAGTGAAAATCTTAGGTGCAAAGTCCCCTTATAGAATTAAAATAGATATATAAGAAAAAAAAGGAATATATATACACCGACTCTGAATATACACATATACACAATATACACTAGTATTGCACTATTCCAATGTACAGTTGTACAGTAGTCAGTTATGAAGTAAAACTATGAAATGTACTGTTGTACACATTCCGTATGTGCAGTTAGTCTA
>JAILXH010274685.1:0-18735 GCA_023558415.1 Piaractus mesopotamicus | reverse complement strand
GATAAATAAATGAGATGCAGGTACACAGGGGATAGAATATTGATATAGAAATCTTCCAGATTATACAAGATATGGACAGAAGATGTACAAGATCTCAATCTATATGTGTAAGTACAGATTTGCTAGATTGAATGTGCAGAAGATCAGAGTAAGTCTGATGAGATGTGGATGAGGTGCAGATTGTCCATGGAGATGATGACTCAGAGGTGCAGCGACAGGCCTATAGACCAATACAGCAGCACTACTGGCTGTGCAGCAGCCTGATGGCCCAGGGGAAGAAGTCTTGGAACCGGCTGGTTCTGGACTTTATGCTTCTGTACCTCCTGTAAAAATTGGTAATTAGGGTAAAATCATATGTTTGAGGCTGTAATGTCAAATGTACCCAAGTATGTCATAGATTTCACTAACATTTGTTTCAGTTTTCCACTGTTCACAAGCAAGTAGAGCTGCTGTAAGTAGCATAAATCACACTGAGGGATCCTCTGTTCTAGGTAACACTTGCAGCTGGAGACAATTTAGCGAATTTGTTACTTTTCCAGATGAAGATGCCCAGCACTATTACATCACTGAGAAGAAGAACACTGGAAAGTTAGCTGTATACTCTAGGTATGCTGATGTTTTGACTGCTATTTTTGGAATTATTACTTTGTAGAGAGTTCAACATAAGATGATATAAGTTAAAAGAGGCTAATGCCATATATGCTAGCAGCCACAGAACGAGTGTTTTTGGGGGAGGGGCTGACTGGGCTATTAGGCCCCTTACATATGTACTAGCACAAGAGGTAGTCTAATGTAAACATTTAGATTAACGATAGCTGCTGTAACATCCTAGACCTGACCATTTCCATTGCAAATGATCACATTTCTTTTTTATCAGCAAAATGAATGAATGAATGAAGGACCACCCTGTGTCCAGTCTAAATGGCCATTAAGTACAGTGTCAGGAAGAAAGGATAAAACATTTAACAGAAAATTACACAGAAAACTCAATAACTGAACAGAGCTTGTCAGTATTTAATGTGTCCACTCTTTGCCTGTACTACAGTTTTTATTACAGATTAAGGAATCTGCAGGGATATTTTTCCACACCTCCAAAGTTCAGTCTTGGAAGTTGGTTGCATTTGCTTCTTCTCATGATCCAAGTAACCCCAAAAACACATTCAGTGATGTTGAGGTCTGGACTGTGGGGTGGTCAGTCCATTGATCTGAGTACACCAGCAGCTTCTTGGTTTGATTTGAAAATTTTATTTGTCTGTTTTCTTTTTCTCTGTAAAAGCTTCTTGACAGCTACACATCCTTTCAGACCATAGTGCTGAGGTGTCTTCTCACAGTGGAAGGATGGACAGAAACACCTGTAGATTTTTTTTAGATCTGAAGCGAAAGTGCAGCTTGATTTTCTCCTCTCTCTCAAAGATGAAAGCTTTAAGTGCTGTTTATCTGATGGGTTTGTTTTGATGGCTGAGCAGATCTTGTACAGTTGTTAGGAGTCCCATTTTCTCTGAATCTTTTGATCATTTTTTAACTCCTGTTTTGGAAACTCCTCACTGACTTTCTCCTTCCTTATGAAAGTGGATCAGGCCGTAGCTAGACCTTTTAGAACAGGGGTGGCCAGGTGAAACCCAGAGATTTAACCTGGGTGGTGCACTGCCAAGAAAAAAGACAACTAAATAAAATAGCATTGCTGTATTAAAATGACTAATACATTGATGCGTTGGTTGTTCTCTGTACATAACTAAATCTGTCCATCATTTCCACAGGAATAAAATATCGCATCAATACAACTACTGCCAAAGGTAAACTGAAAGACAAAACTGTGTTGATGTAACATATTGTAGTCACTCATGAGGAAATTATGTGTTTGAATCAAGTAAATTAAATGCATCCATTTTTTCAGAAGAGAAAAATAACATTTTGAATAGAAAGAACAAGCTATTAATTTTGGTTGCTCTCACTACAGGTTATACATGAGTCTATTGATGGGAAAGTTAGTAAGACAGCACTGTATCAGGTAACCTACAACACATCCATGTATAAAGAACCACTGAAGAGCTTCCTTCATAATGTAGCTCTCAGAGCAACAATGCTGAAGGGACTTAACGCACATTAACTTGCCTGCTTGCTGAATAGATTAGCCAATCATAGCAAGATATGCTAATTATTAAATGCAGCGTCATCAGACTCTGATAACTGATTTATAACTACCCTGTAGCAGATTTTCACCACCAAGAGTTATAGTGGCTTTATTAATGATAGCTTACTGACAATGGCTAACGAGTGGCCATGCTTCATTCCACCCCTTGGCTACATCTCTGAAGTGGATTATCTTATATCTAATCTGCTTAGAAATATTTCCTAAAAAATGAATCACTTGTACTTTGGAAATTAAACAAATGGAAGGTGTACTTTTGTACACTTTGCCATAATTACATGTGAATAGTACTGCAAAACAAAATAAGAACTCTACAGTGTAATGTTTTTAGATCTTTTACACTTAAGATAAAATTGAGGTACATAGAACATTATAAATAATAATGGTATTAATTAATAGTAATAAGAATTTTTATTTATATAGCACTTTTCATGCCAGTGGCAGCTCAAAGTGCTTTACAGACAGGTGATAAAGTTAAACAGTAATACAAAAAAATTATAAGCATTAATTTATAATAATCATATAAGAATATGACACACATCAAATTAAAAGATAAACACTGCAAAATGTCGAGTTTTAATTAAATGCTAAGTTAAAGGGATACATTTTTAGATGCTTCTTAAAAGTGAGCACTGAGCTTGACTGTCTAATAAAAGGTGAAATTGAGCTCCTCAGTTTAGAAGCATAATCACTGAGCGAGTCTCTCCATGTTTTCTGTATTTTACTGAAGGCGTTTGCAGAAGGTCAGTATCTGCAGATCTAAGATCACATGCTGGAACATAAACAGACAGACACTCTGTGATGAAAGTGGGTTCTAAGTCATTTAGAGCCTTAAAAACTAGTAGCAGGCCTTTAAAATCTATTCTGAATGAAATGAAGTATATTTCCAGAGATATTTCTTGAGAAAGAGTCTTACAGGGACCCTGTGATCTTTGAAGCTTTGCCACTGTCTGTGTCTATGATCTAGCACCCGGAGAACACATTTAAGTATGAAACTCTCACAGCATGTGACATAATGAGCGATGGTGCATGGCACGGAAATGAAATACATCGATTTTTCTACGGCGAGCCGCAGCTCTTATGATATTGCTTTCATAATTGGAAAATTAGCGTTGCACGCTTTGATGTCCTTCATGCGGGACCATAGGCCATGCACGTGGCTACTCTGCTTTGCTGCAGATTACAGTGTGGCGAATCGGGCACTACAGCCAGTGCATACACATACACACAGCTGTCTACGTGATGTGGAGAACTTTATCAATCTGGTGAGAAAAGAGTCTTTGTAACTGACAGCTCCTGTGTTCTGCTTGCTGGAGTGTTTTCTTCCCGACCTACACTGTGTTTTTCATTTCACCAGGTTAGGGTGTATTGCTGACACACACTTAAGGGACTTGAGTGTGTACTGGAAATGCTCCCCACTGCAGTAGTTTCTCTTTATGGAGAACATTTGCAAATATTAAATCAACACTCGAGCTATGAAAGCTGCGTGTGGAATGTTTTATAAGCTGTTTCCTGACAATAAAAATTGTGTGATCTGGAGTTTAGATCTCTGTCTGCTTTTCTCATAACAAACCAATGATCCTAAAACATTAGCAAAGCACAAGAGAACCCTCCCCCCAACACACACACACCCATACACACAGCGCAGTTTCTTCTCGCTCTGCACACATGATGTATGGTTTGTCATATACACAATAATGACAGTGAAATACACTGGTCTGTTTAACCATTTAGTCTAACCCTTTTTCACAGTAGCCATAAAATACATCTTCCATCTGTATTCCACCAATGTTATCTTTCTCCAGCAATGTTGATGGAATGTATTTTGATGGCAATTTTTATGATTTACCAAACCAGAAGCAAACTGGCTTTCTGTATTCATAGGTGAGCAAGCAAATCAACATTTTTATTTTGGTATCAAAATCCTGCAGTTGTGCGGTCGGGTTATCTTAGCAGTGTTTGTTTAAGCAGTTGCTTATTGCTCACTAGCAGCTCAACACAGAGTCACAATATTTCACACGCAAAGAGACAACAGTGTCCTAGAAAATCTGATAGCAGAGTTATGAGGATAATATTTTATTTGATTTTTCTGAGTTTTTTGCATAATTCAGTTGCTGAAATACAAACACAGTCGTTTTGAGTGGTTTGATGTGAAAGTCCATGTAACGTGACAGAACCACTCAGACGCTCGCGGATTAAAAAAAAGGCAAAAAAGGCTTTACTGTTTGAATCGTCAACCAAAATCGTTGTCAGGAAACAGGCACAGGTCAAATCCAGTAAGGGCAGCAAGTAAAGATGCACAAACATAACAACAGGCAAAAATAATCCAAAAGGGGTCCGGCAAAAACAGGTAAGTCAAAATACAGAAGATCAGTCAAAACTGGAAAACACAACACAGGAAATAAACGTTCAGTAGCTCAAGAAATAAGCAATACCTCGCACTGAACTACTCTAAAAGCCTGGGCTTAATGCTACAGCTAATGAGAGGTCAACAGGTGTTACAGATTAGTATTCAGGAGAGAGAGATCTGTGATTGGAGCGTGCTGGAGGGTCAGGAGTCATGTGATCTCCCAGAGGATTCTGGGAGATGGAGTCCATGGGAACCTCTGAGCCAGAGGGATGCGTGACAGTCCAGTAGTAGTGATGGGAACCAGGGGTTGTGGTGCCCACAATACATTGTTTTATTTACTGTCCAAGATGACCACACATATCTTCTGAGTTGTAATGTTTAAAGTTGATAATGGTAGAATTGTGGTAGATCCTAAAAAATAAGTTATATGGGTGCTATTTGGCTTTACAATGCACTGCCAGGAATGAAAAAAAGGAAAGCTTCTTGTTTAATAGGCAATAAACTCATTTAATAAACTTGTTTAATGAGTAATAAACTCATTTCATCAATTGTAGTGTGTAGAACCTGAGTTTTCCATGTGCTCCCGTGTGCACAAGGCTACCTTTATTATTGGATGCACTGTGTTTTTTTCCCAAATGCCCAGGATGGTACAGTTCAGATAAGTAAGAGCTTATTAATTATCAAGTACTGACTAACTTATAGAACTACAGCGGAACTTCGTAAACATCCAGGATCTATCAGCAAAAGTTTGAAGTTTAGTTTTATTTATTTAATTTTTTTTATTTTGTTGTGCACAAGTTTACATAACAAATCATGACTGGAGACGTACATGATTGTAAGACAACTTGATAAGATAAAATACAAGAAAACATTTTTCATACTTTGTATTTCAAAACAATTACATCTCAAGGCACAAAACTTGCCAAAAACTCCTATAAATAGATAACTACAGTATATTAAATGTCCCTGAATACCATCTTGTTGTTACCATCATCGGAAAGCAATTTTTGTTGTCAAGAGCATTTCAATCTTATTTAAGTTTTAGGCTATTAAGTACAAGCTACTCACTTCTAAGGAGATATTTCTGAATAGATTAAATATAAGATAATTCGCTTGCATTAGGAAAGAGGAAGTCAAAGGAAAAAAAGTGAAAAAACAGGAGTTTTTACAACTGGTGTTGATAAAATTATTAAAAGAAATAGAAAAAAATAGGACTCCTAACAACCCTGTAAGACCTAGAAGACCACCAAAACTGTCCCCATCAAATAAACAGCACTTAAAGCGTTCTTCTTTGAGAGAGAAGAGAAAATCCAGCTCCACTCTTGTTGCAGATCAGAGAAAATCCAATGGTGTTTCTGTCCATCCTTCCACAGTGAGAAGACAATTCAATGCTATGGATGTGTAGCTATCAAGAAGTCCTTAGTGAGAACAGGACAAAAAGAAAAAAGAACAAAAAAGAACAATGGACTGGCTTGCCCAGACCTCAGACCTCAGCATCATAGAATGTGTTTGGGATAGATGTGGATTTTGAGAAGCAGAAAATGCAAACCAACTTCTAAGACTGAACTTTGCAGAATATCCTTGTAGATATCTTTGCAAAACTGAAATTAAGTCTTCTGAAAAGAACGGAAGCTGTAATAAAGCAGGTGGACACACTAAATACTATAAAAAAAAAATGATATTTTGTAGTTGTTGAGGCTTCTGTGTAATGTTCTATTAAATATATATTTTTGACAACTTCTCCTTAATGTTCTTTTTGGCAGGAAATAAAATGAAAGGTTGGTCTCTGACTTCTGCACAGTCACTGGGGCTGTACCCCTCTTGTCACTGGGATGGTACCTTCAAGGGTACATCTCAGTACCTTTAGTCAGGGAACATAGTTGAACCATTAACTAAGGAAATTATATTTTCTAAGTTGTACTGACTCCACACACCCCGTCTCGACTCCAGGCTTTTTATTTTACTGTTCTGTTTTTAAACATTAGGTTATGAAAATGTACAAATATGTATTTTTCAACTGGAAAAACTTATTTAAGTTTCACAATTGGACTCTAAAACTACTGTTGGACCTTTGAGGTACATTTACATTGTTTGTACCTTGATAAACAAAAAATGTACCTGCACAGAATCTTTATTACTCAAAATATACTGAAAAATAATAAAAACTTTTAATATGAAACTTTTTTCAAAAGGTAGTGTACATATAACTAAGTAAACTAAGTAAAAAAAGTAGTTACTCTGCACTTCTGCTCTATATGTAGGTGATGTAGTTATGACAGTGAGAAAGGGAGGGTTTGTGTTGTTGATGGATGTGTGGAGTTTGAGGGGTTACACAGTTGTAAGCGTTTGTTTTGTATGTACGTGTGAGTGTGTCACAACATGCTGAGGTATTCTGTGCGTTCCATGCCATCGTGTGTCATAATGATTGAAGCTGGCAGGCCAGCAGCTGGTTGATGTGAGCAGTTTGCCGTTTAGCCGCGACATTGCTGTATCAAGCTTCAGTCCCGCAGGGCAATGGCTGTGCGCGGGTGAAGAAGCAATACTTTTCACTTCTACCTTATTGAACAGCTTGCAGGGATACGCGGAGCACCACCCATAGGCCTGTCCCTCATCTCCAAGCTGTTCTGAATTTGGGTGCGTGAACCTCCTCTCGTATAAAAACCGGCTTCACAGTCCCGTTCCATTAAACCCAGTCTGATTCATGGATTTACTGTCACTGTACGTGCCAGTATGTGCGGCGTTTATTTTTCAGTTATTGAATGAAAAGTGCTGCTGCAGAGACACATGCAGCATATACTGCAAAAACTGCAGTGCTAAATTTGCTCCTGCTTCATTTGAGCCCGCACACATGAACCCTGTAAGAGTTCATTTAACAGTGGTGATTATATTGTGGTCACTGAACTTATACGCCAGCAATAAACTTAGAATTTTTCCTGTAGAGTTATCCCCACTTGGAGGCGAGACATTGGCACTTTAACCATTAAGTCGTATAGCTCATTAAGCTGGGGTATAGCAAAGAGTTCAGGCGTAGAAAAAAAACAGAAGCATTCTTATTCTTATAGCCTCATTCATATGCACCTCACGTCTATTATAAATCTAATACAGTAAGTATATCGCCTCGGAGAAGGTAAAAGGTGCTCTCTATCCTTGAGGAAGCCACCATCCTGTTGGCTAGAGTAGACAAATTGATTGGGCCTCAGGTTTAATCGTCCTGTGTTTTCTAGAGGGCTTCTCAAGCCCTGCTGCTCCCGTTCTCTTCAGCCCCGGCAGGAACAGGGAGGAGAGCGAAGATAAGCCGGCGGAATCTGGCCTTTCTCCCTCCCTGTGCGAAAGGCCTCCTCCTGCAGATAATACCCCTCTGGAGATGCATTCAAAGCAACAGGACTTAGCAGCAGGCCGCGGCGGGAGAAGCCGCGGCTCAGAAGCAGTCTCGGAGATGAACCGCTTAATCAGAGGTAAATTGCTCGGAGAACGAGAGGGCCTATAACAGGATTGGCGTGGCACAGGGCGAACAAAAGCAGGGGCTCCTTCCTCCAGGATTAGCCCTGGATCAGCGGGTGACCTTCAGCATGCTGAGATGGAGTGCGGCTGCGGTTCAGGACCTCCGAGTGGTGGACTGTTAGTGTTGGAACTTGCAAAACAGCTGCAGAGTCTGTCGTCTCATTAAAAAAGATTAGCAGAAGTTGGTGCAGTAATGAGATCCACGTTTGTCCTCTTTATTTTAAGGGTGCCATAGTTGTAGTAGTGCTGAAAGCGTGATGTTATTAGAGATTGTTTGCAGTGGTGTAACTAGGATTTTAAATGCCACACTGCAAAAAATAAATGGGCAAAAACTACCTTTAATGAAAATATAATTTGCTTGTTTACTGTCTCAAGCAAGTTGGTGCCCTAATGTTGGCTAATGGTTGAAGCATGTCACTAAATTATCAGAGCAATCCGTCTGTCATCGGTGTAAAATTGCCGGTGGCGAGCCAAGATTATTAGACCATAAGTTTGGACCATAAAAGTTAAAATAAGGGAAAAACATACCTCTATGATAATGCTAATTTCCTATCAATTTTTTCTCTGATTAAAAAAGGACATTTGAAGCTTGTAAAAGACATTATATTTTATTTGAAATTGTAACAGATATATTCACATATATTTTCGCTTGTAGCAATTTTACAGTGACTCAGTAAAGAGTCCTGCCATAGAGCTCCTGCTGTTCTTCATTTCTGACAACTTACTGAAATGCACAGGTCAGGCTGCCACTCATAATCAAAGTCAGTGATGTCTCTAGGATTTCAAGAAGGCCTGGAGTCACTTTGTCTCACAAAATTGGCCCAACCCATCGTAAATCAAAACATGACTGGCAGAAGTGAGTAGTTACATTTACTCAAACTTTTACTTCTACTCTTAATATCTTAGTATATTAGTGAGTAGAAGTATCTAGTTTTTACTCAGTTTACAATTTAGCCATTCATATTTAGTAACTAATTCCTATTTTTGGGTTTAATTGCATTTTTGGGTTTAAATGTTTTGTTGGTCAGAGCACCTGTACTGCTTTGAGTTTGGTGGTACCTCTGACTTTGGACCTCTTGTATTTTATTTTAGACCAGTTTTTCAGCTGATAGATACTTTTGTACTTCTGCTCAAATTGAAAAGACACTTCTACTTTTACTTGGGTCATTGTTTTACTTATGGTTGATTCCACCATCAGTTATCAGTGTTAGACAAATCTGACATGCTAGACTCTCAGTCCAGCTCCTGAAGGCCTAACCAATGGGAGAGCTTGCTTGGTTGTATCTACCTCGATACCAAAGAGGAAAAAATTCCCAATTGGGCAATTTTCCATTAGGTCTCAAGAATTTAACCCTATTGTTTACAATCAAAACTGAACAATGAATATTAATACAAGACTTGCAGAGTTGAAATACAACAAGCATGTTGATTCTATTAAATAAAAATGAACTTTAAATTACAGATTTTTTTTATTTCACAGAAATCATCAGGCAGTCTCTGAAGGCGTAGAAGGCCCTGGGGGTTCCCCACTGAAAATTACATGAGTAGTGATATTAGGGGTCTGATAAAGATTTTAAGGTACCCCTGCCTACAGGCCCCCAGTGTACTTGCCCCACCTGCACTGCTGGTAGTTACGCCACTGATTGTCTGTTATGGATTTTATTGTCTAATAAAATAAAATCAACAATACAGCAATCCTCAATTTTGAACACTTGGGTGGAAAAGTAGAGAATTATTTCAACGCTGCTCGGGAACAGTTACCCATTCCATTTCCTCAATAACATAATGGGTTTTAAAATCCATTAACTATATCTAACTGTCCCTTTTGTCAATAAATATTGACACTCGAGGATTGTGAATAAGCATAGGAATCAGTTTGAGTCCAAAAAAGCACTTCTTTTACACAGGACAGGGTGTTCCTGTGACAAAGTAGAAATTCCACAATGGGGTGGGCAAGTGGAGATAAGGTTATTATCTTACACAATAGAGTTTTTGTTTGGGTAATTAATGTCCTTTTTATCCTATGGGTTTCCTCATGGGAGATGCTGGCACATTAGATCAAGCAGGACTTATAAAGAGCAATAGAAAATGAAGATAATACTGTGTCATAGGTATTTCTAAAGGGCTGTATGTTAAATCTGAGAAGGAAATTATGCTGTCATGAAGTCCACTAATATGGCCAAGAGTATGACGTGTGACCTTTCCTGAATCCTAATCCTGATCTTTAATGAGACTTTTATTCAGTGATTGCAGAACGAGTGTGAACATCATGCACATTCTCTGCTTGACCTTCCACGACTTGAACGCGAGATAATTCACAGTCGTGTGTTGTGTGCTGTTTTGTTATCACAGAATATTGCAATGTTTACATATTATCATTTTCATTGTTAGAGGTAAATCCTAATCTTTGTGGTGACAAGGTCATCTTTTTCACTCCGCTGATATATTTTGTTATTACATTCATGTGATATGGCAGGAAACATTATGCCTTGGGCACACATTTGGGTCAAAAGCGCTGATGCTAGATCATCCTGTTATGCAGCATCTGTGCAAGTAAACTCAATTTTTACAGCTCTACCTGTAATGTGTTTTGGAGACATGTTAAAAATCACTGCTTTTCCTTATGACTATTTTTTTTCTCTCAGATTTTGCAGAGATTGCCAGTCTGCCTTTCGGTCAAATGTTTGTTTATGATGTGGCCTATCTTTATCCCACCGAGATGGCTGGTGCCGTGATCCGGATCAACACTAGCTGATGCCCATCAGTCCTGGCTCCTGCCACAGAGAAAGGAAGGTCGAAGGGGGGTGGATGTAGTAGAGCACAGTTAGATGGTCTGTGGGTGTCGGCTAGAGCGTGAAAAGTTGCAGTACAGTCCTTCATAACAGCATCATTTTGCCCTGGCCTGACAGTACACTGTAAAAAAAAAAAAAATATATATATATGTGATGATACACAGTGCTGTAAGGTTCACATCACTTTTTCATTTTCTTTTAATCCAAGAAATAACATCACAGAAAAGAACTGTTTATTCTTTAAATAACGACACTACGCTGTAAATCTGAAAAGAAAGCTATTTTCTGATAACCTCAACCAAGAAATCTTGCTTGCTGTCACGTCTGAAACTGTCTATAGCAGGTACAATGTGTTTTTCAAAATATCCCAAACATGTTGCCTAAGTAGGATTATTAAAATAGTAAATTAATGTGCTTGAAAGAGTGCAAATAACTTTACATTGTGGAATTGTTACTGTAATTGCATTTTCAGAATATATTTTTTAACACTGTTAGATTTTTTAAAGAGAGTTTTAAACGCTGGTAAATTTACTGCTAGACTTTTTACTGTTACAGGATTTTAGATTGGAGGGCCTTTTGCTGAAATATCCCAACTCTAAAATCTTATCTGTTTAATTATCTGTGAAACAGTAGCCATTTCAGAATGAAGTTTCCTTAGTTCATTATCCCGTGATAGGAAGAAAGTGTTACAGAAGCATGCTGTCTAGCCCAAATTTCCTAAATACTACCCTGAGGTTCTGTTTCAAACTCTTACTTCTACGGTTAGTTGTTCTATTCTATTTCACGAAGTTAGCAAAGATATTGCTGCTGTCGGAACAAAACCTCATATCTCCAAAATGGTAACTTTACAGGAGAAGGAAAAAAACATACTTCACTTTTAATGTAAGTCAATGGAACCAGAATTTTTTCAGTCATTTTAGGTCATTTCTTTTTGTCCATTCATCGTGAAATTTACACATAATGTAAAAGCCAACAGGCATTTTCAAATTTTCAAATTATGCCAAAAACAGAAAAATGGAGACACAAGGTTTTGTTCCAACAGGAGCGATATGCTGGTTTCATTTGTGAGAGTGTTTTTTTTTTTTTTCTAACTCTGTAGTTACAAAATAAATGGTCAGTTACTGACAGAAACTTCTCCAATTCCCAAATCATATTTCACTTTCCTACATCAATAGCTGTCCAACTGACTAAGACTGCCTCAGCTGTGCTCTACTGACAGTTGCTTAGTTACACACTATTGATGATCGGCCTTGATTGAGTAATTTCATAACTTCAGATGAGATAACATGGTGTAAGATAAGATGTCATTTCTAAATTAAGAGATGAAAAAGCTGATCTTGAACAGAGGAAGCTTCTCGCAGGAAAGAATATATTCTAAATAAGAGCTCCTCTTCATCATATCTACTTCTCCTACACATAGTGCTGAAACCAGTGTGAGAATATTCTCTTACTTCTGTAATTCATCTGCTGAGAAACAGCCCTCAGATTTTCCCACTGATCAAAATATCATCTCACACATGATTTAACTCTTTAGCGTCTGACTCATCTCACACTGGTGGAACCCGAATAATACTTACGTTAGAAAAGTGGAAGATCTCTTCAGTGTCAGAGACTCTAGATCTCTTCTGTTTCACTCTGTGCCTTCTGATTGGCAGCTTTCTATTGTGTCTCATGCAAAAAGCAGTCTAGGCTGAAACAATGCTTATAACTTCAGGGTGAATGGGCGGAGCTAAACTGCTGTACACTGAATAGGCTGAATGTGTTAGTTTTCATGACATCACAGAAACAATGAGTGTGTTTACTGCACTTAATAATCTGATAACTGCAGAAAATCAGATTTTGTCAGTAATCCGATCAACATGTTTATATGCACTTGAATAATCAGATAATGGGGAAACTCCGGGTCTACATGAGTCAGGCAGTAAACAGATTTACCAGCCAATAAACTTACGGAAGAAGACGTGACCTAAACGTAACATAAAACTCAAACTTTATGACACAGCTTTTTAAAAAAAAAAAAAACATCGCACCATTTTACCTGAAACTGTGAACATACATCATCTAGAAGATGAAGAATATGCAAATCCTTAATTTCGTTAAGCATGTAGTTTGTTCCAGCGTCACTCTAAGAGTGTTTTGCAGCCGTCTCGTGGCAATGCTACTTGCTTATTTCTGGTACCGCTGTCTGATTTCACCCATGTGCAGACTGAGAAATCCAATAGGAATCAGAGTAAGAGTTTACATGCACTGAGAAACCTGATTACTGAGCTAAAATCCAGCCTTTTAATTAGATTTCTTAATCGGATTTCTAGACCTTACTCTGATCTTAGAAATCAGAGTATGCTGTTTACACGACCAACTGAATAATCCGATAACTGCATGTAAATGCACTCAAAGAATTCAGAACAGGCTGTTTTCATATATGGACTGTATAGACTGGGGAGTGAACTTTAACAATGTTTACATACTGCTTGATATAGGCCTTTTGAAGAAAGCCATTTTTCCTTTTGGTGATGATAGAAGATAGGACATTGCTTCGGCCCCTTCTTCCTTTTCAGATGGACAGGTGAAGCAGGACGTCCAGTTGAGCTCACATTCCACAGACACCGTGAAACAGATTGCACTTCTACTGAAGTTTTTGCTTTCCTCAATTACCTCTTTGATACGTCAGATAACTATCGCTTCTCTGTGCTTTCGAAGGGCATTGCAGGTTGCCTCTATTCTTTCCAGACCTCTCTTAGAAGAATTCCCAATGAGGATTGACACCCAAAGTTCAAAGTCCTTCATGAAACAAGTGTACGGCATCCAAGCAAAACTTTTTAAAGTACCTTTAATTGAACATAATTTTATAGGGCTAAGCAGCTGAGAACCTTTCATACGGCGTGTGCCGGAAGCAGATGGCGAGGCGAAAGCCTGAAATGGTGACTTTCGGTCCTGGCTGCTGAATAGAGGAACCTGGGCAAGATGAAGGAAACTTTGATGTCCAATTCAATCCCTCCTTTGATGTCGTTTTGCTGTGCGGAGAGATGGATTTTATGGTAAGATTTACCTAAGCGGCCAGCTCTGTCTTTTGAAGAAGTACAACCGGATTGAGGCTTTGTGCCCTCCTCGTATCTTAATGGAGACATATTTCCTCTCTCGTCCATACATCTGTAAGCAGCGCAAAAAAGACTGGCTGAAATGTCAAAAAACAGACATGTGTAGAGCAATGCGGAGAGGTGGCTTTGCGTTCCTGTCTCTTTTTGCACTTTTTCGATGATACAACCTGCTTAACGGTGTTTTATCAATAAAGTAGGAATCTGACTTTAGGTACGAAGAAAGTTGTACTTTCTGTAACTGACTGGCTCCCATGTGCACCCCTTTCAAAATTTCCAAAGCAGAATTACTGAAATCTTTTTTTTAACAGTTCTTTAAGGCAAAGTTAATCTTCTCAAAAATACTAAAACACAGCGAAGTCAAAGTTCTACTCACATTCCCTAGTTATGCATTGCTTAGCTGTCTCATATGCAGATCTTTCAGCTAAGCTTGCTCTGGTAGGAAGGTTCTTTCAGGGTTTTTTGGCTTTAACTTTTTTTCTTGTTTTTTTTTCCTACTCAGTCAGCTACAGAACAGAAACAGCACCCAGGGAAGCCCTAAACTCCATACTCTTCTGGCCAGTTGGCCCTCTTATGAGTTTGGATGAACTACAGTCTTTTCAGAGTTTCACTTGGGAGTTTGCACTGATGAGGAAAGCCGAGGAAAGGCATTTAACACTTGGCATGTGATGAGGATAATGCTGCCTGCTTATCGCCGAATTGCCTTTTGCTCCCCGATATGGAGATGTGCATCGCGGCGTGGGAAGAGATAGCGGCTCTTTTGTTCACAGGCAGCTTCCTGCATCTCAATCACGAGGAACACAGGAAGCGATAGAGGAAGTCTCTAATGAAGATGGACCGATGTTGGTCATTTAGACGCTATGCCCTTTCATGGTATTTGAGGCAGTGAAATATAGCTGGCCAGTGAAGCAGAATGACATTGCATGATCCTGACAGTGAATATTTCTCTTTCTTTCCCAGGGGCGTAACTAGGATCTTATGGGTCTCAAAGCAAAAAAGAAAGTGCTTTAAAAATGATGTATAAATGAATCCAATTTAAACAAATTTTGTGTCATATCATGCCATATATGTTGTCTCTGTTGGAACAAAACCTCATATCTCCAAAATGGTAGCTTTACAGGAGAAAGAAAATAGTAGCGTCTCTGGCACAAAAAGCCTGTTGGGGCACAATAAACTGTAGGGGCAGCAGCCGACTCCTCAATGAAATTACACACAAACCTGATCCAAACACAAATGCACCCCATCAATGAAATCACAATTGACAAATTAGCAAAACGTGCAGGAGTTGGTGGAGAAGTGGAGACAGGAGTATGACAAATGTGTTAACGACATTAGATCTCACAAATCCTGGTTATACAGCATAGCATTACAAACCAAAAGTTATCTAGCAGTGTATGATCATTGTGGTCTCTAACTACATATCCAAAGCAACACATCATAGCAGGGAAACATGCTTTCCAAGCAATATGAATAACACGCCTTGTAATAATGCAAAATCAACCCATGAATGAATTCAAGTGATAGTAGCAATAGCAAGGGCAGGCAAGGAAAGCAGAAGAGTGTTTTCAGCTACACTCACAGTTAACCATGTTTTTCTCTTGAATCTCTCTGGATTGAAGGAGCAGTTTCTGTCCTTTCCAGACTGAATGATGTTGAAATCCTCTGGCTGGTGTGTCCCAAACATTTAATCTCCAATTTCTGCTCTAATGGCTGGTACCAAATTTGACTGTTATTACATTTTCGACCTGACTCATTACATTGCCTTGCTATTATGAGTGGCTACCACAATTGATGAGGAACAATGGCTAGCTGCGTAGCAACGGCCATACCGTAAATGACATTTACTAAATGTCTGGACATATGTGAATTTATTCTTTTTTATTGGACGCTCTCAGCATGGGGCCAGCGTGATTGGGCCCCACAGCTGGTTACTGAACATGCACAACAGAGTATTTTTTAACTGCTCACTTGGTTAGACGAATGCTCCCGGCCCCATGCTCACCAAACGAAGACTGCTAGGAGAAATAGGCAGACTACTGGCAGGTACAGGAAGATATTTGGAATGTATCAGACAGCTCTACCATTATCATATGTAATAAACGTGCAACAGTGTTAGTTACAAAGGGAAAAATATATACATATTAGTTGTTATACTGAATTATTGATCATGTCATGCAGTGCTCCACAGCAACATCACAGTGGCCAGATGCCACTGAAAGAAAATAACATTCCTAACTTTCAAGTTAATGCAACAAGACTTTTTTCAGAGTAATATTGGACCATTTTTACTGGTCCATTCAACGTGTACCTTTAGTACAATATAAAGGGGAACAGGAGGTTTATGCAAGTTATGCAAAGTAAAAAAAAAGTAAAAAATGGAAATACAATGTTTTGTTGTCACAGTGACGATATGCTAGAAGTAACACAAAATGTATTGTCTCTAACAAATGTGTCTGTTTGTTAGAGGGCACTATGGCCCCAATGTACTGAGCCTTTTGTGCCAGTTGCAGGTGCAAATCAGATGCATCCTACCCACCTGATGTAAATGAAACTAGTGCACAAGCACAGTTTATAGTAGTATGCAAATGAGCTGAGTGTATGCAAATGAGCTGAGTGCCAACCAGTCAGGTTGTTGATGTGTGTCACGCTTCCCTCCGGTCCCGCTGTTACTACTTCCCAGCCTCCGAAATCCATGTCCCGGAACACCCCACCTGATCGCATGACCCCAGATTTACCTCACGTGACTCTCTACTGTTCCACTTCACCTGATTACTGATTCAGCTCACCTGTTATGCTCACTATATAAACCCCCTCAGTTTGTTGGCACTTTGTGAAGTATTGCCTTTGTTACACAGAGCTTTACTGAGCCTTCCAGTCTGTTAGTTTGCTGTTCTGTGTATGACCATTGCTTTGTTTGCTTTTGACCTTTTGCCTAGCCCTCTTAGTATTGTTGGTATTTCTGGATTGACCTTCTTTTCTGGGTTTTGGATTCTGTTTTTTGAACTGCCCTCATGGTTGCTGTTTTCTTGATTTGGCTTTTGCCTTTGGACTGGTTGACCTTGATTTTGGATGCTCCTTTTGCGAATAAACCTATTTTACTTCAGTGTCCCCTGCAAACGTCTGATTTCTGTCCGAACCTGACAACGTGAAGCATGGAAACTGCTTGTGTCATGCTGTAGTCAAGCTACACACACACATCTAGTGGGAGATTATTGCAATGAACAAAATGCAAACTCTGCCCTAAGTACACATAGGTCTTTGCTATGCTCAAGCTATGTAAAAGTTCTGCTCTTCTTTTCTTTTGTTTTAAGCAGTTGCAGTTGCGGTAAATCAAACTTCAAAATCATGTGCATCGTGGGTGCATATTGTTGAAAAAAGACACAATTTGTTCTGTGTCTGTGCTCATAAGCACACCTGGCCTTATGTGCTGTTTTCAGAGTGCGCCCTTCCTCATATTAAAACCCACTTGAAAATTGACTCTCTATTGCTATGTTTCAACCAAGCTGGTGTCTCGATATGGCCTAATGGCTGAAGTATGTTATTAAGTAATCATGAGTCAAGGATGTGTAAGTACCAGTATAAGAGGGCCTCCAGTCGCCAGACGCTCCCCGGTGAGACTGCCCCACCAGCACTGCTGTTAGTTTCACCACTACTCTCTCTTCTTGTCTCTTTCTCTATTGTCTGTTGTTCATAAACACTCTAATGTGCTTTCCTTTGCTGTTGTTTCTTGTTATACTTTTAAGAGCTGATTGTTAAGAGGCAACAGAAGCTGAACAGATCCTCTGCTCTCCTCCACACAATTATAGATACATTTCAATGGCTGATGAATGAGTGGATTCTTTTCAATGTTTTAAGCAAGATTAGTGCATTATTTTTGTTTTGTACAATTTTGGAGTGGAACAAAAGGAAAGAAGCGCCAGGCAAAAGTTTGGGCACCCCAAGAGAGTTGAGCTCTCAGATAAGTTTTATCAACGTGTCAAGCATTAATTAGCTTGTTAAAGCTATGGTTTGTTCACAGTCATCATTATGAAAGGCCAAATGCAAATTTCAAAGCTTTTTAAATACTCTGACTCCTCAAACTTTGTCCCAACAATCATGCTTTGGGCTTGTGTTTCAGCCAGTGGCACTGGGAACATTTCACTGGTAGAGGGAAGAATGGATTCAATTAAATACCAGCAAATGCTAAATGCAAACATCATACTGTCTTAAAAAAGCTGAAGACAAAAAGAGGATGGCTTCTACAACAGGATAATGATCCTAAACACACTTGGAAATCTGCAATTGACTACCTCAAGAGGTGCAAGCTGAAGGTTTTGCCCTCACAGTCTCCCACCTAAACATCACTGAAAATCTGTGGCTGGATCTTAACAGAGCAGTGCATGCCAGACAGCCAAGAACCTCACAGAACTAGAAGCCTTTTGCGAGGAAGAATGAGCAGAAATCTCCTAAACAAGAACTGAAAGACTCTTAGCTGGATACAAAAAGCGTTTACAAGCTGTGATACTTGCCAAAGTACTGACCATGCAGGGTGCCTAACTTTTGCTTCAGGCCCTTTTTTTTTGTTGTTGTTTTGAAACTGTAAAAGATAAAAATAAAAATCTAATCTTGCTTAAAATATTAAACAAATGTTTCATCTTTAACTTAATGCCTTTTGGAAATCAGGTCATCCACCATTAACCAATCATTTAAACTAATTCAAATTAATCAATCACTCATTGCAGAACTGACTCTGTGTGTTTTCCTTTCTTTCCTTTGCTGAGTTGAACAGTTGCCCTGTGCGTCTGATGCTGCTGCCTCTTCTGCCTTGATCGGGTGCCACTGCTCGCCGTGCAAACCTCACCCCACAAC
>JAILXH010274682.1:2191-12525 GCA_023558415.1 Piaractus mesopotamicus | reverse complement strand
AGACAGGTATATTAGGCCTCTACATCTTTTCACTGCCTGTCTCTGGTGTGTTGAAAGCTGGATTAGAAAAAAAAAATGTGAGCACTGGATTGGAAACGTCTGTTATTTCTTTATTTAATGAAAAACACTGTTCGTATTTGATATGGGTTGCTGCCTTATGCTATTGGATAGTCTAGGATATTGCATAGTGATCCTGCCTGTATGTATGTTGGCCTCCAGAACTATTGTAGGAGCGCCTGTCTTAGGGTTGTGGGTGTTTTGGAATTAATGTTTTTTTTTTCTTGTTTTTCTGGTGAACCAGAGGCCAAAAACAGTTTAATAAGGTCTGTAATATAACGTTAATTTTCTGTAGCACAGCATTGCATCCCTTATCTTCACTGGCTAATAGAACTTATGATTTTGTAGCCTTTTGTGTCTTTATCCATAAATGTTCTCTCACTACAGTACCATAAATGTCCTCTCACTACAGTACAGTAATGAGTTTTTTTTACTAGGAAATCTCACTCTAGAGCCTCTCCTCCTTCACTGTAGGAGGAGAGTAGGCATATACTAATGATGAAGTAAGCATCAGATATTTCATTTTGGCTGGAGTGCACTTTTAACCCTGTACAATTTTTTTGCCCCTCTTATGTAGCATATGAAGACCTGTGTTTTTTTGCACATTTGTCTTGTAGTTCTGAATATCATGTTGGGTGAGTGTATTGTGGTCTCTCATTTTCCCTATAGACAGCGAGGCGGTGCGTCTCATCTCGGAGGTGGAGCAGAGCATCTCCCTTCTGCCTGCAATGGTGGGCAGCACCAATGTGCAGGCTGAGCTTGCACTGGCCTTGCAGCCGCTCAGGAGTGAGAATGTGCAGCTCCGCAGGTCAGTAGCACTCTACTAGTATAGTGGACAAAATTAGTCATAAAGCTCAGGTTTTTTGTAGCTCTGGTGCAAAACTAAAGAAGTAAACTTCAGACACCAAATATGTCTTTGCTGATTGATTAGAACTAGTTTTGAACTACTATTTTGCCAAGATATTGTGTGTGCATGTGTGTTGTGTTTTACAGGCGTTTGAGGATATTGAATCAACAGTTAATGGAGCGGGAGAGAGCCGAAAGGCAGGCCAGATCAGTAGACTGCAATCTGGAATGTAAGTAGACACAGCTGCCTAACAGGTGTTTAGCAGCAGCAGATGGTGCAGTTTGTTTGAACCGTTTTTTTAAAAAATCCCTTTTGAGAAAGCAACACAGTAGGACTTTAGCTAGTAATATGGGTTGCTTGCTGTATTAAGCGTAACCATGAATGAGCTTGGAACTGCGTGTATGTCTGTGTTTCAGTGGCCACACTGCAGTCCCTAAACATCACACTTCAGACTCAGTTAAATGACAGCCATCAGGAGCTGGGAAACCTTCAGCAGGAGAACCAAAGACTACAGCAGGCTTTGGAGGACAAAGAGAGTGACCTGCAGCAGAGCAAAGAGCAGTGTGAGTTGGAGACCAGTCGCATACGCTTAGGTAAGAATTGGGCAAGAAAAGCGAACCTAACTCCGTCACGTATCTCCTTCAGGAGTTTACTACAGGTTTAAAACAACAAACACATCTGACATCATCATAATCGCAAGTTTTTAGTGCTGTATCAGAGAAGAGTCTCCTCCACACACTGTTAGTACAGCGCAGGACCTGCTCTGCTACCACCAAACTACAAGATCATCACATTTAAGTAAATCATTATTATAAATATAGTTTAGAGAACTATACACCAAATTCACACCAGACGTCGGCATCATGTATGCATAGCATAACTGAAGTGTGAGCAGCTGTGTATCCAATCCACATTGCTTCACTTAAACACTTCAGGCTGGAATATCAGCTCTTTTTTCCTCTTTTTCTGTCCTAATTAAACAGGCACGGATGATGTCTTGGTACCAAAGTATGCAAATCAGTCAGCCAACAGTACCGCCCCCTGATGACGCCCTACTCGTGCCCAGAGCCATGTGGACAAATGGCTCTGCTTGTGCCGCGTTTATAAATATGAAATCGTATGAGCCTGCAGCGTGGGAGAACATCAGCGCTGTTTTGGATGTTTTCCCATACATATCGTCTCATCACATTTAGCGTGTTATTTAGCGTTGGTTATTATTGGTAATTCTTAGTTATTGTATATGTATATATTATACTGTTTAGACTTAACTTGCCTTATACTGATAACGTTCAACGCATGATCAGGTGACCTAACGGTCTGATTAAGTGAGGACTCTTGCAAGTCTCCATATAGCTGCTGATAAGTGCCAAGAACAGCTTGCAGAACGTAAGGATTTAGGGCAACTGAAAACCACAGTGTACGACCCCAGCCTAGAAAGAAATGGTACCCTGATGGCCTAGTAGAAGTATGTTTTTCATAGCTTGATGTCAAAATGAATGAAACACAATGTTCAAAGAAATCCACTTTATTCAGTGCATCTAAGAGATCAGGACTCGGGTTATATGGAATATGGACCTGCTGAACTGATAATAAGAAGCTGGCTGTCACAGTTTTAGGGAATGTTCTACCGTTCGGTGCCTCTGCCAATCGCTTTTAATCATTTTCTGGCACTACATTAACTCTTCTGCAGCTTGAGTCAGTGGCTCATACTGTTAAAGCTCAAGACGCTGTGCCTGATCAGAAACACCTTCCCTCATCAAAGATGGGGATGGTAGTAGAGAAAAATCTTCAACCTTGTAAGACCTTGAAGTTGCAAAAGTGCCGTTTGATTCTGTCACGCTCCATATTTTCTGGTAGCTAAAGTTAGCTATAAAACACAGCAGCCCAGCCTGCCTGGTTTCCCTCGCAGCCCCACCTCCAAACTCAAACATCAGTGCATTTTGAAGCATTTTTCAAGTTGAGCCAGAGGTGGAGTTAGCTGAAAATAGTGAGGTGTAGTTATAAGGATTTTGACAATTAGTGTTCAAGTACTCATTCGGACGTATCAACAACTGTGTTACTTTTTCACAAAATACCAAAATGAACTCATAGTCTTGGTTAGTCTTGGTCACTAAAGATTTCTGACTGCTTTTATGTTGTAATTTAGATGTGAGTGAAGCACTGGCTGAAATGAGAAACTGCAAGGCTAAGCTGGAAGACTCAGAAAGGGAAAACACTGCACTGACACAGAGCCTCCAGCAGAAGGAGGCAGAGATCACAAGACTACAAGAGATCATTAGGTATGATAATATGGAATATTACTGTGTAAATTGTTGGCATAAGAAAAATAGATAAATATTTCACAGGTATACCTGTCCATTCATTTATTGTGCACAGAAATCTCCAGAAGAGGCCTGCTAGAGAAACTGCCTGCCAGCTAACTCAGACAGAGGTGGCCAATCCTCCCTCTCAGCTCACCAAGAGTGTCCTAGATCTCTACGAGAATCAGCAGAAAGAGACTGCTGTGACTGACCCAGTCTCAGACTCCATTAAGACCTACCTCCAGACTCTGGAGGACACAGGGCACAGCTCTTTCCCTCAGAAGTCTCGTCCACAACCCCACAGCTTCTCACCCTCCTCCCATTGCCAGTGGAGGGGTAGAGAAGAGAGCTGTAGAGCGCGTGAGACAAAAGCAATTTCACCCAAACGTCTGGCAGTACCCAGGCCAGCACAGGACACTTCAGCTGGGGGTGGGACTCGGGAAGCAGTGAGGAGTGAAAGTGGCACAGCTTTTGTCCCTCTTAAAGAGACACTGAAAGCGCACCCCGCAGCAAAATTAACCCAGAATTGCTCTCACATGCCGACTAATGAGAGAAATGGGGTTGATGGAGTAAATGAGCATCCAGGACTCAAGTACTTGGGCCTTGCTTTTGAAAAACTTGGCATAATAAATGGACTCCCAGCTCAGGACCTCAAAACTCTGGATGATAATCGCGGTAAAGATTTCCTCTCACATGCTGATGGTGTGGGCTCACAGTTGAAACGCTCCGGTGAGGGTATAGTTAACTTTGCAGAGCAGTCCCAGAACGCTCGCCGCTGTCTGCAGATGGGTGAAGCATCAACGTGCACAGGAAGGCCATCAGTGTTTGAGAACACCGCTTCCTCCTGTGATATAAAGTCCTTAGCTTCGGACTGGAGCTTGAACTCCTGGTCTACGTTTAACACGCGTGACGAGCAGGACTTCCGGAGCGGTTTAGCAGCTCTGGATGCCAGTATTGAAAGTCTACAGAAGACCTTGAAAGCTGATTTGAAGCTGAAATGATACGATACATTTTAGCTTGCCTCAGAGCTTGAATTTTACATATGTTGTGTATGTTGTGTTTTGTCATGTTTTTACTCATCATATTAAATTATTTTTGGAAAAACTTTGAGTTACTTTGTGAAGAATGTTGTAGGGAAGCTCTAGTGTGTCATAGAGTTTGAGCTGGAAAAGAATGAAATGTGACAGCTGGAACGGCTAAATATGTATATTATTTTATTCTTGCTATTTGATGACAAAAGTGGGTTCAGACATTTTGCCTTTTAGGCCTCTAAACTGAAATCACTAAGTGATCTAAATGTTGATAAAACCTAAAGGAAAAATTTAATCAACAAACAAAGTTAGAAGTATAAAAAAAACAAACTCAGAAAAGACTGGTGTACGAATGATTGTGATCAGACATATTTAGGATGTTAAAGAGAAATTCCACAGATTTATTTTCAAAATTTTTTTTTTTTTTTTTTCAAATTTTCTCCATAGTTGAATTAATAAGGTGAATCCCACCAATTTTTGTAATTCAAAAATGTCATTCAGAGCGGTTTGATATGAAACGCTCCATTCTCGACAAATTTTCTGAGAATTGTTCACAGTGGTGGTGAAAGGAACCCACCATTTGAAGCGTTTAATGCCCCTTAAAGCTACATCAGAAAAAAAAATATTAGACAGTATGTTCATGACACTGTTTACAATAGTTTGAGAAAAGATTTTGGCCTAAGAGGAGACAGAAAAATATATGGAGGGAGTTATAAGGCAAAATAGTCTCCAAAGAAAACTGATTTTCAGATTTGCCACTATTTTACCATTATCAACATTACATATAAAAAAATCATAATATGACGCATGTAACTTCACTTGTTGTTTTGGATAGTACATAACTTGCATTGGAGACCTCATTCCTATCATCACCACTGTAAAGAACTTTTTGGCAAGTTAGTTTTGCAGTATGAGTCCTTTTGAGTCCTTTCTGCAAACTTAAATTCCTAATATACCTTGTAGTATACATATTTTTTATTGCTACGACATTTAAGAGACTCAATAAATCAATTAAACCCGACTAAGAAAACCCTGAGGCGTAGTTGACACTTACCATGGCTGCGTCCTAAACCGCATACTACCACACTATATGGTAAGTCAAAAATAGTACACCACCAATAGAAGTCCATTCAATAGTGTAGTATGTGTAGTGCAGTGGGGCTAATATGTGGTTTTGGACGCAGCCCATATTTTGTCTTGAGTCGGCTATCTACATGAAAACCATAGATATATGTACCTAGATGCTGCGTTGTCTGTTCTCTAGCTGAGGCGATACGTCTGCGCGTCCGCCATGTTGGAGCGGTCAAGATCCACTTGTGAACAAATACACTTGTATTGAGAGATGATGAGTCTCAGGATTAAATCGGCCACAACTTCCTTATTACTCCACCCATTTTCACCAAGTTTGTTTTATAATTTGTTGGACTGCTCTCGGTAGCTTTTATTTCCTTAATAACTGATCGTGATAATTAGCCGTCTGGACCAGCAGTAAAGTATTCAGTCTGCACCTGGCGTTAAAACCCGAGTTTAGCGCGAGAAACACAAACACGCACACATCAGCAAATCGATCAATGTGTGAATCACTTTTAATCTTAGTACACATATAAAATAAACCCCCAAAACACAGTATTTGCCACTATTCACCAGCTTCTTGTTTCAGTTTTCCCGTTCCACCCTAAATGGTGCAGCTGTCAGTTTCTGGTACCTGAAGCTGCACCATTTAAGGTGGAACGGGAAAATTCGAACAAGAATCTCTTTTGAATATCTACACGGATTAAGGAATGCTAGAATTTACCACTACAAAGCTTTAACCGTCGTTGTAAATAAATAAATACTGCATAAAGTTAAGACCCCCTGAATAGACTATTAAATGAAATAAGCTCAATATAAAACCAGAGAAAAAACAATCACATCAACAGGTTCTTTATGCCTCATCAACCACGCGGCCATATCTACATAAACATCACACAAACAATACGCATCACAAAAACATGGATCGCTGTGTTACCTCTGTTATATAATCCTATCCCGCTTTCTGAGTGCAATATTCTTGAAATAGTATAATTTTGGCCAGTACCTTTCTTAAACTACCGCTCTGTAACGGTACTGAATGCAGTCCAGCAGCGATGTTGACCGCCCCAAAATGGCGGCGCCGTTGACGTGCCTGGCTGGACCCAACGCGGCATCTAGGTATGTATTGCTATGCATGTAAAAAAAAAAGAAAAAAAAAAGTCGCAGGCCGATGACGCAAGCGTTGCTTTAGAAACCAGATACGCTGCGTTAGCTTACAGAGAGCTTGAGAAAACTAAACGGGAATTTCGTCCTGTTTCTGCTTTTATTTGCTAACAAAATGGTCAAAAGCATCTCCACCGACGTATAAGTCGTAGTTAGTTGACACATCTTTTTCATATGGCTGCACAAGTTTAATATACCTTGCAGCTGACTGTTAGCAAACGCGAGCTACCAGTGAACACAATGGGGTCGTCAGGAGAAGATTTAGATTATGTAAACCTAAACCCAGCCCTGAAAACTCTCAGAGCCCTCACTGCTGAGACATCTGAACAGGGTTTTATTGAGGTTCTAACAAAGGTGAAGGGTAAGTGAGGTTTTGTCCTATATATCTGCTATATATATTGACCATTCTCTGATTTTTACAATGACCTCCTGAGCAAAAACACTTGTTGCTAGCAGGACGTCTGGGACCTGCTTATTGATTTGCCTTCATCTGGTATTAGTCTGAGGTGTTCAGAGGAGCCTGATATATAATATTGTTACTACATAGAAGTAACGATTCAAGAACAAGACAATGTTGCTATCAAAAATAACTACCAGATCCAAAAAACTTAAAGGGGAACTCCACCGATTTTCAAAAAAAAAAAAAAAATCTACAAAAAATAATAATAAATAAATAAATCTGTAAACAAACTCATTCAGAGTGGTTTGGTGTGAAATGCTCCATTCTAGAGAAATTTTCAGAGTCAGATAATGGTTCACTGATGGTTTTGGACAGTAAATAAAATGACCATATTGGTGTTGTGACCTCTGGTTACCATCTCCACCACTGTAAAGAAATCTGAGACGGTACTTTTTTGTAGACATGGCAACCCCTGGTTCCTGTCACCACCACATTAAACCTCTCTGAATCAATCTGTTTACATCCCAAGGACTGGATTATACAGAAATATTGTACAACATTGGTGGAATTTCCATTTGTTCCCTGCAAAACTGCAGAAGAACTTCGGAAGAACATTCGGAAGAACGTAGCTGGCTAGCACATCCCAGCTGATCAGAATAGGAGTTTGTTAGGCCTTGTTCTTCTCTTTTTGGAATCCATGTTAAACCAAGAGAATAGAATGAAACTAAACACAGGAACAAGTAAAAGGTAGATTACGTTCCTTACAACTGTACTTGGGTATAAGTATTTAAAAAATGAAACTGGACTCAGAAAAGTACACCGTAAAAGAAAGTAGCTACTACCTACTTATGACATTAAAGGGGCTCTTCGGCCAAAAAGAAAAAATAGCCATCACTACATTGCGTCTAACACTGGTGCTGCAGTGGTCACTAGAGTGAGATTTTCTGGATTAAAGACTAGGAAAACCCCCTTCTGATGATGTGTCCTGAAGGGCGGAGGCACTTTTGAAAAACTAGATACTTGTCGGCAGGTCCATGATAAAAAATTGTGAATTCTGTCAAACTGATGTGGTTGATGGTTGCAATATTCAATGTGGAATATTACATAACATGACAAATAACATAACAAGTTTTATGCTGGAATGCCCCTTTAACTCAATCACTATGTTGAAAGAGCTCCTCAGCAGAAAGTCCGTGGGAGACCAGAGGGATCTAGAAAAATGTAAACAAGGCCTTTACCATGGTGGCGTACTGGCATACTGCTCTGCTGCACTGAGGTTCAGTCCTGCTAAAATAGAAGGGGGTTATGCCTCTATTACACAGATGGCAGATATTATCAGGTAGGAAGAAAAATTCCACATTTATTTTCAGTGAAGTTAGTTTTACAAGCAGTGGAGGCTCTTGTTTTAATCTGGTCTGTTTGTCTTCAGCACATGCTGTGTAGGTATCGGTTCTGGGAGAGACACGGAAGTCTTTCTTCACCGGTTTCTTCCATCAGTAACAGAAAACCTGCTGTTCCTCGCTCACCGCCTAATGAACAGAGCCTTAGGGGTAAGAAAAATGAGATGCATAACACAACCCCTTCATTCTGTTTGATTCAAGTATAATCTATAATCGTTCCAATGGAAAATATGTTTTCTCTCCAACAGGATAAAGGGCAAATTGAGATGCTCCGACTCTTTAGGAAAGTCTTTGATTCTCTCAGCTGGCTCCTGAGAGCATACAGTCATTTAATTCCCTCTGGTATGGTATTATATTTTTATTTTCAATTCATTTCAAAATTCTGGAAATATGTGAGATAGTGATGACACCAATGTAATGTGTATAATAGGATGTTTCAGGTGTAGTGACTGATACTGTAAGATACTGTAACATTAGATGTATAATACTGTGCAGAAGTCAGGGGCCACACCTCTTTTATTTAATTTCCAGTCCAAATAGCCATTAAGTACAGCGTAAGGAATGGAAAGGCAAAGGTAAAGAAGTAAAAACAGGACTTTTGGAGTTCAAATAATTATTTTATATCTCATAAAAATGGGACTCCTAACATCCCTGCAAGAGCTGGTAGACCACCAAAACTGTCACCGTCAGATAAATAGTACTTAAGCTTTCATCTTTGAGAGTGAGGGGGTTTTTCTGTCCATCTTTCCACTGTGAGAAGACAACTCAGCACTGCTGGTCTGAAAAGATGTATAGCTGTCAAGGAACTGCTACTGAGAAAAGTAAACAGACAGAAAAGAAGAACATTTGCAAAGAAAACAAAGAAGCTGCTGGTGCACTGACCACCTCTTAGTCCAGACCTCAACATTATTGAGTATGTTTGGGATTACTTGGGCTGGAACTTCCAAGACTGAACTTTGGAGGTGTAGATATACATCTCTGCGGATTTCTTTGAAAAGCTGGAAGCTGTAATAAAAGCAAGAGTGGACAATCTGAATACTAAAAAGCTGATATTATATGTTTAGTTGTTGAGGTTTCTGTGTAATCTTCTGTACAATATATGTTTTTTTTTTTTTTACTGGAACTGAAAAAAAGAATAATTGTGCTTAAAGGCTGTTTTGACTGGAAAAATAAATAAATGAACGGTGGTCTTTGACTTTTGTATGGTACTGTATTGTGTTGGTGATATTGTCCTTGCTGTCCTCTCCCCAGTCCTCCATTCCAAACATTACGAGAGTGTGCAGATGAATGAGGATGATGAAGTCTCTGCAGTTACACTACTGATGTGGTACAATCTGTTCAGGACAAACAGGTAGAGCATGGCACAGGATATCAAATCACCTGTCATTGGCTTTGAGGAAAGCTCAGTACACACAAGCTGTGCAAACTCTGTAATATTAGTATATTACTGTATTCCCCAGGATACACTGTGGAAACATCAGTCTTTCTCTTTCTTTTCTTCTCCTTTCATCTCACTCATTCTACAGTGCAGTTGTGTCTGAGATGGGGAGAAAAGCACTGAGCAGTGTCATGGATGACGTTGTATATAAAATGTCCAGCAGCTCCAACCCTGTGATCGGCAGCACTGCCACCAAAATTTTGCTGCTGATGATAGAGCAACACAGCCAGACTCTACAGCTCCTTCACAAGCACTACAAAGGTAATCAGCAATGTGCATTGTACATACAGCCATATGCAAAAAGTTAGAGGGTCCCGGGTCAAATGACAAATGTTTTTATGGCACACATGGCAATATCATTCTCTACAATTAGTAGAAATTACTGTGTTCTTATTACAAAATCACATCAGATTAACATGTATCTCCATTTTAACTATTGTACAAAATGTAAACAGAAAAGACAGATTTAAAAACATCCTTATTCTTTTCCCTCTTTGTACATTGAAGATATTCTTAACCTCATTCACACATTTAACATTTCTTATAATGGCTTTAAAACTGCAACACAAGTATTAAATCCATCATTAGAACCATCAGTTTAGTAATGCTTTTAAATAGTGACATCT
>JAILXH010274678.1:16137-31145 GCA_023558415.1 Piaractus mesopotamicus | reverse complement strand
TTTTTTTTTTAAATTTCTTAAATTTCAAAAGAAAGCAAGGAGCCCCAAAACTTTATGTGTCTTGAGAAAGATCGTGCAGAGGCTTCACCTGGTATCGGAAAGAAAGAGAAGATTCGTAACGGGGCAACGCAGAGCTCAGCAAAGTCATGGTTCACTCCTATGATGTCCACCAGGATCCGCTCGGAGACGTGTGGAGTCCAGAAAACCACGAAACAGAGCTGTGGAAACATCGAGAAACGAACACTGAGATTTCACGCAGTGACCCTATGAATAGCCAGCACAGCCATCCAGCAGATGTTTCCGATTTTGCCATCATTCCAGATGTTGCACAATGTGAAGAGAAATTTTCAAACATAGGCACAATGTTACAAACAGACATTTAGTTGGTAATGAATCATCCTTTTTTTAGAACTCTTATTGTTAGAAGTTTCCTTTAACTGAGTATTGCATGACTTTCCACTGGCTGAGACAAGCTGTTCCATTAAGAAACAACAATACATGCCAGAGAAAAAAAAAAAAAAGAAACACCATTCCACCACTGTCAATGTTAAATGTTATTGTAGTTGCTGCACTTGAGTCATTTTGCTGAGTATTTGGACTTTTGAATGTTATTTTTAATTATAAGTCTTATTCCTGGCATACACTCTTAGAGTCTGTTTCTCATGGCCAGGAGTACATACAAGCACAGGTGCAGCACAAAATGTACCTTGATGCGGCTACGATATACACCCACAACATGGCTGAAATTACAGTTTGGTTTACTGAAGCTGCAGTCAACAAGTGCAAGGCAGTAAAAGAGAAGATAAAAGGTCAGTAATGAAGTGATAGTGGTGTCAATAATTGAAGTAATTTCTCAGGACACATTCCATAGAAGTGTAATTCTGCTCTAGCAAAAAAAAAAAAAAAGAAAAAAGAATTTGTGGAACAATAACACGGACTGCGAGAGCACACTGTGGACGCAAAGAGACACATTTTGCACACTGCACATTTTGCTCATGCCTCCCCCTAGTTGCTATGACTGCTGCCAATGCTAAAGGAAGTCTCCCAACAAGTAGCATTTGAGACACTAGGACCAATTTATGCCCAATTTTAAAAAGCTGGCAAAAATCCATGCTAATCTGCCCACCACTAGTGGCCCAAATGTTAATAAATCATTTGGAATGTGTCATCAGTCACAGTTCCAATATCTCCATCCATTTTTTGCACAATCCTCCCACAAATGCATATGTATAAAGGAGAGAAACAATGCAGAACATGTCCAATCTGCAGCTGAAATTGGCAAAAGAGGCTTAGCAAATCAGGCACTTTGTGTGTAGTTAGAGTGATCTTTTACTAAGGGCTCACAATTTTTATTGTTATACACCAGCTTGTATTTACTTATCACTGCATGACACTGTCCTCTTATAAGTTAAGGTGTTCAGGTTATAAAACACCCTGTTTTTGGATCCCTATAGTTGTCTGTAAGTCTCTTTTTTACTTACACGGTTACTGTTTCGGTTTTTTGGACTTCTGTGCAAATTACAATGCTCTCTACTTGAGAATGCTTTTTTTCGGTACTCTTAAAAATGGAGCAAAACCCAAACTGAATCACTTTTGGCTCCCAAAAGATCCTTTTAATGAATGATTCTTTAAAACAGAACTATGTAAGATTTTTTTGTGAAAACAGAAGGAAGAAAGTAGCAGCACTCAGTTAGGGGAAAAAAAACAGGGGTTTTTCAGATCATGTCTTACGTCTTTATGTATTAAGGCTGTCTTCAAGTCCTCCTAGAAAGTTCCTACTTACGACTTCTGAGGTATCACTTGATTTGTGTTCAAGTGGTTTTGCTCTGAAACAAGACTTGTTTGTTTAAATTTAGGTTATCTGTCAATAAAATTCTGTTTATTTTGTGTGAGCGTAATAAAATGATAACGCAGAGGATGCTTATGAGATGTATAATGTTTTATCCAGTTATAAGCATCATATAACATGCTTATATTTATATTTTCAATTCAAGTCAAAGTTTATTTATATAGCGCCTTTTAGAACAGGCGTTGTCACAAAGCAGCTTTACAGAAAAAACGTTACAAAGTGTTCTTACACATGTTGTGTGCAATGACACATTTCCATCAGCGAGGTCTCCAAATCCCCAAATCTTACAAAGTGCAGCTTTAAAGACACATTTTTGTCAATGAAATAAAATGAGTGGTACATGGTGACGTAATCAAGAAACAAAAGAGCAAGCAAAAGTCATTACATTGTGATGAAATATCACAATTTAACTGTCTTTTAAATTATATAATATGGTGAATTCTGTGAACTAACAAGTTCAAAAAGATCAAATTTCAACTCCCTATAATGTAAAGGTTATCCTTAGAACTGCACATGCAAACCAAGAGCCATTTTTGGACCTTTATTTATAAGAGTGTACTGTTGTAAGAGTCCTGGTGTGCTTGTTTACATGACACCCCAGCGCACATCTGGAAGCAAGTATCCATCGGTGCGTGGCACACGATAAAAGCTACTTCCTGTTTATGCCCTCACAGCCATTAAACCTGCATTTGGTGAACTTCTTACTGAGAAGAGCCTGGAAAACAACCATCAGCATGTGGAAAAATCGAAAAAATGAACGAATCCTGTCCACAGAGAAAGAGAATGCAGATGAATAAACAAGTTCAGACATGTGTGGGCCAGCTAACTCTGTTGTGCTGTGAGCTACGCTAGGTGCAAAGGTAACGTGGTGCACAGAGGCTCAGAGGTTCATTTTCACTCTTCACAAACTCTCTCTTTAAAAAGAACTTTTAAACACAAAATGTGTAATTAACAGTACTGTTTCAGGGCAGCAGTGTCTAGCCTTTTAACTAGGTCAGAGAAGATCCTATGAGAATGATAACTTCTGAGGCAGCGTCTATGATGAATCATTTAGCTAGACTCTAAAAGCACTCGAGCTGGCAGTGAGGATGCACTTCTCCACCCATAGCCTGCACTCATAAGCTTCAATCTGGCCACATCTGCGCTCTGAAATAAGTCATAAAACACACGGACCGTGGAACGTATCACTGATAGGTGGAGCCAGGCATCACAGACACAAACCACCACCAAAGTAAAATTGGTGATCACTTTACTGTTGTTCTTTCTTTTTCTCCAGAGAAGTCACTCACACTGCGTCATCAGGCTGCTAACAAGACGACGCAATGTGTTTTCATCTGTTCTCAAAATACTATGATACTTTGTCACTGCTCACTGAGAGTGGCCTTTTTATTATCTTGATACAGGTAGTCCCAGTAGGTCCATTACACTAATGGAGAGATATTTTACTCTGTTTTTCAGTTAACTCTCTGGCATCAATTTCAGCAGCTATAAACTTTGTGCACACCATTTCACGTGTGTCGCTGATGAAACTCCGGATGTGAATCACGTTCGATCTTGTGATAAGATGAAATTAAAAGTGCGACTCAACAGATTCAGGAAATGTTTGTGCCGTATTTCTGTGCTGTATTGTCGCAAAGACTGAGGAACATACATAGAAACGATAAATTTGACGCATTGGGTGAGTTTGTGGACCCCAGAGGGTTAACAAAGTTCTCTGTGCTCTTTGAAAGGCAACTGTGACACCTTAATTCACCATAATTCTTTATACTATTTTACATTTTATACATTTTATAGCAGCTCTCTTCATTAAAGACAGACATTTGAAGCTCGTAATAGATATTCAAGTAGTATTTTTTATTTTGGATGTTGACAATAAAGATTTAAACTCAAGGTCTGTCTCTCAGTATTACTGAAGCCTGTTAGCATGATATCTATATGCCCAGCTAATAACTCTGTTACTCTAGTTAGTCTAGTAAGAGCTTACTCTGTGACAACATCAAGCAGCGAATCCTAACAACCCGCAGAATCACATTTTCTACAAAAGGGACTTCACATTTCATAACTTGTCTTAAGTGTCTCTATTTATACAGTCACATGTCTTCATGTATTCAGTTACATTCAGTTACATGTGCAGAACAGATCTTGATTTTATACAGTCACGTGCCAGTGAAAGCCATGACCCAGGTGGTTGTGTAATTTATGCACTTAAGGTGTCAATAAGGGCCAGGAATCAGTCCTAGTACTTGAAATCTGTATATATACTGTATATACTGTATATGTACTTAAAATCTTTATACTTAGTGACCATGTAATTTGTCAGTTTACTTAAGAACATTAGTGCAACAAATCCTTCGTAAAATTCGTAAAACACAAGCAAATTCTTTCTATGGGGAAAAATGTTGCTCTAAGTGGCAGCACTTTCAAAAGATAAGAATTACAACATGATTGTTTTATGAATTACATACATACTGATGGAAGTGAAGAGTCAAAATGTGTTCTTCATATTCAGTATCTATTTTTGAGTCTTTTTTAAAGCACATTCCAATAAATCCTGCACTGATATATATCGTTCACTTCTAATTCTCCTCTTAAACAAACCCATATTAAACACAAAGAGAGGGTAAAATAATGAATGCAGCAAGAAAATTGTGTCAAGTCAGAGAGAAAGATGGTGATGTGACACAGGTATAGGGGTTTGCTGGTTCAGTGCTTTACAGCAGTGACGTTGAAGTAGGTGAGATCATGCCTGCACAGACAGAATGATGAGGGTGAAAGGTAGGACGAGGGTGAAAGGGAGGGCGAGGTTTTACTTACTGTGATCGACAGAGCCAGACAAACGAACGTGAACCGCTTGATGTGGGACTTGGTGACTGTGGTGCCAGTGTTAATCAGCTTGTTGCTCGGGTTGTTCTAGAAAGCAATTAGAGGGATTACAAAAGTAACACTAGATCATCAAAAAAGCAGCACATTAGGCTTTACATGGTCAAATTTCCATATAACTTTAGATGCCTGAAACTTGCATGAAATCAATTTCACGTACATTGTTTCAAGTAAAGCCTACAGCATTTCACTTAAAAAGACCCTCCACTGCAACAGCTGCAACCAAGTTGATTTAGTTGCAGACGTTGCAGTGGAGAGCCATTTAGAGTGAAATGCCGGAGGCTTTACCTGAAACAGCCAATCAAAATGCCAATAATGTACCATGTGATCATGTCAGACAATATCAGTTCGGCTAATTTATCACAACAGCCTACAACAGACACTAGGGATGGAAAGATCAATCAGCTATAGATTGGAATCATATGATTTTCTGCCTAAATGTGTGACTGCTGGTCAGCCTATATACCAATAGTGAGAGCTGATCAATGACATAAAATACGTGAGCCCAATTCTGCTACATGCTCTGAAAGAAAACATTTCAGCACTCTGGACTTCCTTCTGCTCTTGCCAAAATCTCGTTCAATGGTGGAGCTTACCTTTCTGTGCCTTGCATGAGTATGGACTGCTTCAAATATCGGTAAGCCCATTTGCACAGCCTTGTGTCTATGGCACTTTGTCCTGCATTAAAATATTTTACCTGACTGTTTGTTAGACTGCAGTATTATTACTGCCTACTGTGTTGTTAAGTGTCTTGTCATCTCCATCCCTATTCGTAACTGACATCGGCTGATCGGGCTAAAGTATAATCAGCAATCGTTATCGACCTCACAAAACACTGATTGGTCCATCTCTAATAAACACATCATGGTCAGTAAAATAAAGCATATGGTAGTTTCTTGGACAGTTAAGAAGGAGGTACTTCTGATTGACTTTAAGTAAGATTAGTAGGCAAGGTCGTCAATCACCTGAACAACAGTCTTGCAAACCAGACTTCTGCCTGTTGTCAGAGTGTCTGGCTTGGTGTGGCCAAGAACCACCTACTTTGACAGGAAAGGGCCGTTTGACTGACAGGCAAAATAACCAAGTACATTTTTGTGTGACTTGTAGGGGCGGGCAACTTTCAAAATGGGCACACAACAAAAACACCCCCGCAGGAAACAGCTATGCATGACAGCAAACATGCGAGAATATCTAACAACGTCAAGAAAAATCTTGAATAACCTCTAAAAGTTGCCATGAGTTTTTCAATCCATTGACTTTATCTACACTTTTCTCTGAAAGGCTTGCATTTCAAAATGAAACTGTCAAAATCTCAACAGATGTGGACAGTGTACACATAATGTACAGATAGTTATACAGAAAATATAAAAAAGCTACTAGTCTTGCCAACAAGTGCTATAATTGACTACGTTGGATGTGCCTCTTATTTTTTAAATTTTGAACTGTCAAGTTGCATGAAAAATGTTTGAAGTAGCTTGCAACCTGCAACAAGTTGCATGAAAGTTTCACTAAGGAAAGCCAGCCTTAAAGTAAAGGTTCTAATTGTAAAACATGATGCACTCATATATATCAATATTCAGTACTTTTCACATACATATCTATCGATACTGATGGAAAAATATTCAAAAACACTGAAACAGATACTATATTTACCCAGAATAGCTGTAGAATATTTCTAAAGGGTTACAAATGTAGTATAATTATTATGTCATCAAATATCTACATCTACCTGGTTTTGCATTCTGGAAAAAAAATTGGGCAGTAAAATAAAAGGCAGACATTTAACACAGTAGAAGAGCATCGATAAATACGGCATCAAATATCAGCCAAACCTAAACATCAGTCCGATGCCAGAATTTTTTTTATAGCAAATATTTTCCCATAATAATAATTCCAATACAACTGTGCAGCCCTACAATGTTTTTGAATTGTGTAAAAAGTAAATTAGATTTTCTTGTTGGTGTTAGCAGCTGAAGACTCAAACCTCCCTCTCTGTTACTCTAGCTTGTGCTGACTCACTGTGTGCAAGTTTATGAATATGCAGCATCAGTTAATCAGAGACCGTGCCGGTGCTCAAAGATTGGTGTAAGATCACAGCCTTACGGGGAAGAACGCTTCTGCCAAAATAAGCCTGCAGCCCTTTGTTTCACCCTGTGGGGCACTCCTCATTTCTGTTTATCCATAAATATTACACACTGTCAAATGGCAGGGGAGCGTTCATAGACATGCTGGTGCCACCAAAAAAAGCAGGTCTATGCAGAGGTGGAGGCTGGGAAATTATACTTCATACACAGCTCTGACTGGTTTTTATGGTAAACAGGAGTTTTGTGTGCTGTATATTGTTATGGGAACAAATTTCTCCACCTACTCGGAAGAAAAACGTATGGTTTAGTGGGATCCTATATATGCACAATGAACTCTACTGACCTCACTGAGTTCATGAACACGTACACATGATCTGTTAAACAACACTGAGCTTTTCTAGGGTAAGTTGAAAAGAGGTTTTTACTGTTTTGCAAAAGAGGTTTTTACTGTTTTGCATAAGTCAAAATGAAAATAAATTGACATTAACTTTCATTACAAGTTAAGAATATTTTTTCTACTGAAGAAAGATAAGGTGGAAATAATATAAATAAGATACTGGCATAATGTACTGAGAGGTGCTATGAAACTGGTACTCGTTGTTTATAGCTAATCTAATTGCTGTAAAAATGTCTTTTTTATAATACATGCAGTTGTTTGATATTCCCACGGTATACTCAGAAACGATGCACAGACATTTTGAGTGCAGCGGCTCAAGAGAAAAACAAAGCAATCTGAATGTGAAAAAAACTGAATTGAATTTACACAATATGGATGACTCTCTTATACAGAGAGACAGTCTAATCACGTTTCACAATAAAGTAAATGTAGTGTTAAGTCTCAAATCAGTCCAAAATGCTGGCATGTTTGCCAGAACGCCTGAACAGCCATCTTAAATCAGCTAAGAAATACATACACAGGTGTTTGAATGCAAGCTTTACCTTGTCAAAAGCAGGGTAGACTGCCCGGAGTTCAGTCAGCCACCCGTACGGCATGTGACCTACAGGATATGTAGCTGTCAGAACTGCAACTGCCTAGAAGGAAATAAATATGAATAATCTTACTTCTAAAAAAACATGACACAGCATAGAAGGTCAAAAATAAGTGATATTATCAAAAGAGTTTCAGTATTTTACTAAATTTTAACCTGCATGGCCAGAGAAACCTCCCTCTACAGCAAGTACAAGTCATCTGGCACAGTATCTCAGGTCACTGAGGTTATGTGATAATTACATAGTGGATTCGAAAGAGAATCAATCGCAATCACCCTTCCATAATAACCTGGCTGTCATGAAGGCATGGCACTCTGCCAGGCTGAGTACACAGGTCAAAGCCATTCTCTGAGGTGGATGCCCACACAAACAGCAACATGCACTCTTTGGCCTTGTTCACAGTTGGTATTAATGTCTGTCCGGAGTGATGTGATCAGAAGTGGACAGGAATACCTACAGTCGTCTACACCTAGCATTTCCAAGTGCCTTGAATGTGTCGTGTTCCCTACAATTACAATTGTGTTATGCCTCTCGCTGCATTTGCTACACAAAAATGTGTTGTGAATCCTTGTTTGCGTAAATGTAATGTTTGGATCGTATGGACTAATTACACAATTTGCAAACAAATGGGAATGAAAAAGCAAAAATAAGCTACGCAGCTGTTTCTGCCTCTGCTGTGATGATGCAGCTTATTAAAGTGGCTGTCACCACTGTCAAGGACGCATCAAGGTGCTTTAGCGTTCACACTACAACTGTTATGAGGTCATATGCATTCCTGACCGCCTTCAAACGTGGTTTAAGTGATTGTATCACAGTCAGTGCGCCACCCAGTATCATTCAAGAAATAAATGAGCACAGAACTCTTTTGGTTGAGATGTAAACAAATTCATTCAGAGACGTTTGATGTGAAGTTCTAGAGAAACCTACGGAAGCAGAATTGTTCATGGTGGTTGTGATAGTCCAAAGAGTTTAATGCCTCTAACAGCTCCTTCACAGAAAGTTATTACATGAAACAGTTACGAATATGTTGTCTCATGTCCGAAATAGTGTTTTGAGAAAGGTTTTGGCCTAAAACTTTTTTTTTTTTTAATTCATTTTTTAATCCATTTATGGTGGAGAAGTACATGCAGGGCATTATAAGGCCCTAATAACAAATAGCCACCCAAAAAAACTTATTTCTTCAGGTTTACCACTATTTTATCATCATTGTTTCATTTAAAAACTCAGAAGGGATGTGTAAGTTCACTGGTTGTTTTAGATTTGTGTTAGACATTACAACCCTTGGTTCCAATCACCACAATGTAAGGAAATTGGTACGTTTTTGTTGGCCTTTGTTGCCTGTGGCATTGAAGCAACAGTTCAGCCAAAATCCTCCTTAAAAAATTTCTCCTTAGCTTAAATCAGCAAAGACATGCCTTATGTCTAATGTTTCCTTTTTAGGTTTTGCACAGGAGCACCAAATCTAGTGTAGCTGACACGTAACAGAAGCTTATTTATGGCAACTGGCATGTTGCAAACTGCAAGTTTAAATCACTACACACTTACTTCAACCTCTGTCGAGTTGTTAAGTAATCTTAAATAGACTTACTTATGTGATTTCTGGTACAGTATGACAAACTGTTACCTATGAAAATGGACAAAAGTCCATCACTCAGCTAAACATCGGTAGCAGCCACCCTGCCTGTACAAAACTGTAGATTTTAGGCATTATTAGCCTCATAGCTCCAGTGCAAAACTACAGAAGCAGAACTCTAAAGACACCAAACGTCTTTTGTTCAACTGTTCAAGGCTGTTCAACTAAAAACTGTGTTCATTTGATTTTTCGCTAAACCACAGGCACGCTGCATCTGCAGTCTGCTTGTGCCCGAAATGCTCTATAAATCTCAAAGCGGTCATGCAAGAGAACAGAGTGTGAAATCAGTTTTATTCCTACGACAGTCACAGTAGAGTTTCCGGACACAGTTTGGCTCACTTTTCTCTGTATATTTTCGGCTCTAAATACAAGAGATATAATCTTGGGTGTGTAATGTGCAAATATGTACAAGTGCTGTTGATCAAAAATATCTTAGGCAAATAAACAGAGATGCAAGGGGTTAAGCAAGGTGACTGCTAGGTATTAACACAGCAAGGTTTCATGATAAAAGAACATTCACAGAACTGATTTACTGAGATAATGCACAAGCGTAAGGAGCGCTGTGTAATGTTTGCACAGCCGTGGCTTATGTGCACGCGCTTGTGGGTGTGAATTCACTGACCTCAGTGGAAGCAGAGCTCCCTTTCAGGTCACGGGACACAAACAGGTTGACGATGGGTCTGCTGATGCGCTGTGTGGCCAGGATAAGGGCCAGGGGCCACCAGAAATTCAGCATCTTTTTAATGGTGGCATCACCCTAAAGCCAACACACACACAGTGAGTGAGTCAGAAATGGAGGAATGGAGAAAGACAGTGAAGAACAAAGAAGGTTAAAAATGACCAAGATGAGTAATGTGGCTCAATTTCCTCTTTCCACAACTAATGCAGTAACCCTGTGTAAACACTTGCATCAGGCTTTGTAATGGCACTTTCAACAATTTACAAAATCAGGTGGAAATCAGATGCTACTGCAGTGGTTCCCACCTGTGCTCATATAAGTCACATGCTTATTGTTGTGCTTTCCCTGCTCCAAAACATCTGACCAAGGTGACGAGCTTAATCAGGTGCATTAGTGATTATGTGCAGCACACAAATGTGCAGAGCATGGGGTCCTCACAGTTGAGCCTGAGAACTACTGTACTTTGCATTAGGGAACACTGAGCTATTCTGTTATCACATCCAAAGGCCCATATCATGGAAAACAAAAGACTGTACAATGTAGAGATTGTTAAAGTTTCAAAATGTACTGTTCACTTCCAAGTCCTTATAGTCAATATATGGAAACCAAGATGCAAAAACAAACCATTTGGATACATTTACATATGACCACCCATTCAGCCTACAGAAGTTTAGCCTGCCCAATTATAAGCGTTGTTACTGCAGACAGTCTGGAGTACTTATTGGAGAGCAATTGGAGGGGAAGCACAATACAGGGCAGCCAACCAGATTCCTGAATTCCAGAGGCCCTGAATAGAACCGTAACCCTAGATAACAGCCCTAAAAGCACCGCTACAAAACAGCCTGCTTAATTCTAAAGTTATAAAGAGAGGTTGGAAAACGGTCATGTAAAAAAATTATATCTGGACTTGATTGTAAAAAGTAGCATGTAGGCCTTTTAATTAGCATACTGGGAGCAATAAGGTCAAGCAGTACGTACCCCCACCTCAGGGCCACTAGAGTCTGGGATGTTGTCATGAATGTTTCGGTAGTAGCCCAGACCCACGATGGTGAAACGTACTAGAGCTCCCATGTACAGAGACAGGATGGGAATCAACAAAGGTTGCACACACTCCAGATGACTGTGCAGCAGGATTGCCACAAAAACAATCTAGAAAGAGAGAGAGAGAGAGATACTTAGCCCAATGTTAGATAGAATTACTTCAAAAGTGATTAATACAAGTACTCTTGCTTTATTTATCCATTATTAAAATGAAACCAATTAAATCAAATCCATTATCAATAAAAAACAAGAAGGACCCACAATCAGCCCATTTGCATTACCGTGCTTGCTTCATAGTTTATATTCAGCTTATGTACAGTACAGTGCAAAAGTCAGAGACCACCCTCCATTTGTTTAATTTCCAGTCAAAACAGCAATTAAATAATAGTTATTTATTCTTCAGGATATATTCCTGAGGAGATTAGATATAAGACAATCCACTTGCATAAGATTAAAACATATTGAGAAAATAGGACTCCTAAAAAGTGATCAAGAGCTGTCACTATCAAGCTGTACAAAAGGTAAATTTGGACACAATAAATACCAAAGAAATTATATTATGTTTAATTGTTGAGGCTTCAACATACTTTCATGTTTTCGAATACTGAAAAATGAATAAGTTGGATATAATGGCTGCTTTCACTGAAATGATAAATGAAAGAGGGTCTCGGATTTTTGCATAGCGCCTCCCTGTCCATTAAATTAATATAAGCTATGTACGGCAAGTCACAGCACTTCGAAATCAAATAAATGCTTAGTATGTTCAAAGGTTCACATGCTGCCATGTGCCTTACCTGAGCTATGACATCAGAGATAGAGGCACAGCCAACGAGAAAGCTGTACTTGTGCTTTAATAGGATTCCAGCATGGGTCCAGGCCTAGGAACACACACACACACACACACACACACACACACATACACACACATACACACAAGCTCAGATAAAGAGGCAACAGTCATGGGTAATTACACTGGCCTCTAAACAAGATCCTCTAGATTTAATACCGAAGTGTAATCTTGACCTGCTGCTCAAAGGCTTTATGGATGCTCTGTGGCATTTGGAAGTGACACCGAATTGCACAGTGTGGAGTGACATCCTCACAGGGAGACTGATAGTCGTCCAGAGTTGAACAGGCGGTGAAGACAGGCATTACAGGAAGAAGCGTACACCCACACAGGCATGCGCACACAGACGCACGCACACTCACTTTCTCCCAAATGCAAATGCACTCACACACTCCATCTGTCCACAAAAGCCAAGCCAGATCTGACAGCTAGCGGAGTGGACACAGGCAACGTGAGAATTCAATGTGTTTGATGAGAGATATGCTCACCATGGCATCCAGCAGGGGAAACGCAGCCAGGTAGAGAAAAGCCTTCCTGGTCTTACTCCCCACTGACTCGTCCACATGATGAAGCTTGTTGATGATGTAGTAGCCCAGATCTGTGTAGGCTGAGAGAGCAGGAAAAAGGACAGCAAAAGCAACAACGTTACATTCAGACATGTAAAACTGCATTAAAGATAAAAAAAAATGCATTTGAAGGTGGCAATTATCCCACATTAAAAAGCCAAATTATGCTTTATGTACATTTATTTCCACTTTTATTTTAATACAGGGCATTAAACAATGCCATTCCATGCTTATATGATTTCTTATATTTATTGTTACATATATTGTTTTTTGTTGCAAGGGCTCAATTGATTTTAAAATGAATCAACACTAATTTTTGCCTTGGGCTATTATCAACCAGAAAAAAACGTAAAAATGCTTGGCTATACTTGTCGTTAACATTCCAACATTACTGTGTAAATATATTTTTTAAATATATATTTCTAATATAAAAAACAGTGAATAAATTATATAGAGTTAACTGAATCAGAATGAGGAGAAATTTTAGATTTCATGATGCGCTGAAGCATAATGCATGAGCTAAAGATATCATAATAAAATCTAATAACATTGATGTCCATGATTTATTAGTTTAAATTACATCTGGCCAGTCAAACTGAGATAGAGTTTTATCTATTGCTTCACTAAAATCTTTGCTCAGCCGACAGCACTTGGAGTTTAGAACTGACAATAAGTGCAAGCGCAGCACAAAATATGCCTTAATTCGACTGCAATACGCACCCACAATGTGCCTGAAATGAACTTTCCTAAGGCTGAGGCTTATCATACAAACTGCGTGTAGCCCTGCTGATATCTAAGACACTAGCTTTTATTTCTTTATTTTATTTATTTGTGAATCAGTAATGCAGACTGCGAGCACACCGCGGCTACATCAAGGCATACTTTGAAATGCTTCTTTTCAGACATCTGAACCCGAAAATTTAAATATTGTTACTGGCAAATAATCTTTCAGCCATTAAACTACACCTCTATGCAGGCACGGTATGGTGAATTCACACCTGAAACTGCCACAAAAGGCTTAGCAGATCAGGCCCTCAGTTGGAAACTGTATGTAGTTCATGTTCTCCTCTGACTCACTACTGCTAATGCAGTACTGCACAGTGCTGAGCCTTTTTTTTTTTCCAACCACACTCTTCAGGGTGAAAATGACCTTGGGTAGATGCGGTCAGGATGTGGATGCCAGGAGGAAAACGCACGGCCAAGTTATGACAATGTGGGTTTTCATCCTATCATCAACATCATCTCATATTTTAAGAGATAGTTGCCATCTTAAGCCTTGTAAAAACTTCACCTATTTTTGACCTTTGCTACACCAACTTTCTGTAATTTGGTAAATACGAGTGAGACCAATGAAATCGTTTTGGTGCACCAAGTAGGAGGACAGTAGCACTTTGCACAAACTGCTTAATGACTCTATAATAACAGTGTGTAAATGACGCCATTTCTCCATGTCGTGTCTATTTATGAGAAAGTGACAACAGCTTGGCAGGAACCCATCCATCCAAGAGGAACACAGTGAGCATGTGTACAGCAACCTGAACATAACTCCTAGCGTCACCACGGCGGATGGAAGCATAAGCTGGACATGGTGTTCCTGTGGAGTCATTATCACCAAGGTTCGTGTACAGAGGAAAATTACAACCCTGAGCACATCTGGCACAATAACTGTATATAAAGTAATTGAAAGTATTTGAAAAAGTTGTGCATAATTTTGAATTAAACAATTAAATAAATCACCTATTCTTTTTTGAATTTTTATTTTTTGACCGAGTGTGTGACACAGAATTGCAGTGAATGTTACAACAGCTACAGTTAAGAGACACTGCACCTCACGTTGACTGAAACAATGATGTCTAAGCTGAGGTTACACAGTACTGCGCAAAAGTCAGAGACTAACCTTTACTTACTTATTTTCCAGACAAAACGGCCATTCAGTAAAATAAAATTGTCCAGTTACACAAGGAAAGGGATAATAAGTGAAAAAATAACCGTGCAAGACCTGGTAGACTGCCCACCACAGACTGACCACCACACAGTTCAGACCTCAACATTGCCAAGTGTGTTTGGGATTATTTGAGATTGTCAGAAGCAGAAAATAAAACCAACTTCTAAGACTGAACTTTGCAGTTGTGGAAAAATATCCCTGCAAATTTCCTTGAAAAACTGAAAGAAGTCTTCCAAAGAATTGGAAGCTGTAATAAATGCAAAGAGTGGCCACATTAACTACTGAAAATATGATCTTATATTCGTAACATTTATATTTAGCCTTTTTATTAAATACTTGTTTTCTGCTTTTTTAACACTGAAAAATGAATCACTTGTACTTAACAGCTGTTTTGGCTGTAAATTACATAAATGTATGCTCTCTGACTTTTTCACAGTACTGTATAAGGAAACATTTCAAACAAAAAGATTTGGGTTTTCTTTACAGTTGGGTAA